>JANHFX010010887.1:0-10303 GCA_027560015.1 Chloroceryle amazona | reverse complement strand
GCTCGAAACCTTCTACATAACCATTGCACTCTACACCCCAACTTGTGAATTTAACAAGAAGCAAGTGGCAATGACCCTTTCATTAGAGACAAAAGGAAGTGTGTAGAGATGTCTTTTGTGGCTTGGCAGTGAACTCGCTGAGGACAACATAAAACGTGCTCATTAAATGCTCTTTAAACAGTATTGCTTTTTGTTTTCTTGGGCAACGTGATGTTTCATCCCACCATTAATTGCCTAATACCAATTATGGCATAAACAAGCCATTTGCTATTGCAACTTCTTCCACTTATTTTTCAAGGTTCTTACTCTTGACACCGATTATGGATCTGGGAAGAGGAGTAGTGTAGTACTACAGACTTTTGTAGAGAAATAGAAATAATGAGATCGGTGACCGATAGTTTTACACAGACCATCCTGTGCTATAAATGTTACTGCAGCTCGCAAGAACCTTACAAAACGATTCTCCCCTTGGATCCTTTGTCGTATTGAACTTAATTATACGGAGACAAAGGGACTAGGGGAAGATGATTTTTTTTCCCAGGGGCTTTCCAGTTCTCCAGAGTAGGATGCGTGCCGCCCGTGGTGCCGTGGTCGCTGAGCGAGCGAGCCCCAGAGGAGAGGCACTCATGGAGTTAGTGTGGCATACAGTCAAAATTCTGCAAAGTGCCAGAGACACTGGGCAGAGAAAGACTGTCCTAGCTGACCGTGCTGGCTATCGCCCTTCTACCCAAGATCACAACCTTCCTTCTGGTATTTCAGTGCTTCTGATTCTGCTCCGGGCAAAAAACGGAGGTTTGTTGGAAGGGACAGCTACAAATCAGTGCTTCTGAGCTTTGAAAGATGCTGGGTTTAGGATTTGTTTGGAATAGAGTGTGGCTCCTGGAGCTTCTCATTCAGATGAGTAAGTTTCAAACTGATTGGGGAATTAGCTGGACGTCAAACCAATTCCTCCCGTGCCTGTACCTCTCACTTCTTACTTTGATAGCAGAGCCTTCTCCTGTGTTGCCTGGCTGCTTTGCTGCAAGAGCAGGAGGCAAGACGGGGTCCGTCCAGAGGCAGCGTGCTGTGGGGACACCCAGCTGAAGGTCACCGGCTGCCTGGTGAGCACAGAGCTTCACCCTGGCACAGGCTCCTCTGCAAGAAGCAATTAATGACAGGACAAAGCTGCCGCTGACGTTCGCACCTTCATACACTCAGCCTTGGCAAACACATCCGTGATCTCATGGAGCTGAGGCCACTTCAAAGGTCTGGAAACTTTGAAGGAAGTCTCTTCAGCTCCTCCGTGAGAGGAATACAGGTTCATTCCCAGGAGAGACGTCTTTCCGTGAAATGCACTTTTGGCTATACAGTGGAAAAAAAAAAAAGTCATCAAACACCAGCCGGTTTCCCGAGCTCCCGAAGGGAAGCCTTGGACAGCCTGCCAAGCGCAGTATATTTTTATATTGCAGCCATTATACAACGTGTCAAAAAAGAATTCTCTCCACTACGGAGAGGTATTTATAGTCCATAAGGTTTTATGGCAGAAGTTGGGAGTCTAAGGTTACTCTTGCTGAGACTGGTCAGGCTGCTGGCCTCAGTGCGAGCAGCTCCTCAGGGCAGGAGGGCAACTGCTGTAGAGGAGGAGCCCGGCTGGATGGTGTTACCTGGCCCACCTCTGTCTCCTGAGGACCCTCAGGAGGACAATGAGGAAACTTGCCAAGACTGCACATGAATTGGGCATGGCAGCAGAGAGTGAAGACCTCGGTCGAAAGCCATGGCTATAGAAACGGGCAGAACGAGGAGAGCATCTCGGGTGGTGCGGGCTGACGTCTGGCTGAGGCTGGCAGTGGGCAGGAGGATGGGGAAATGGGGAATCCCACGACATCGACAGGAATAAACGTGTGTGTTCTGAGTGGGGTAAGGACGTTTGATGCGAATCTCTGTCTCACCCCTTAGTGGAAGCTGTGTGCAAGACAGCCCGCGCTGCTCGTTATGAGGATGGAAGTCCTCTCAGATCCATGGAGCTCTTCTCTTGTGCAGATGTTCCTTCCTCCAGCACATCTGCAGAGCCTAAAGTAACTCGCACTGATCTGGCAGGTATTTGCACACATTCCAGCGGGGAAGGAGAGATCCTAACAAGCCCATCACTTCTGCATTTCAATGCAGATGAAGAGGTCACAGACATTATTGAAACTCCGCTAGGTCAGGAAGGCTTCTGGGAATCCCCTGGTCACAGTTTCACTGGAAGGCTGATTACCGTGTCTTGGAGGAGGCCATGCAGCTGGGAAAGGCGATGAGCAGAAGTGCAGGTCTGTGACATGTTTACCTCAACTGAACCACCGAAATATTTGAGCTTCATTTTCCTTTTCTTAAAGAATAAAAAAGCAATACCTTAAAGAGGAGACAAAAGCCTTTGGGATTTTTCATGGCATCACCCATCATGTCCAGGAGTTGAGTTAAAACAGACCTGCAAAGTTTATGGTCAGTGTAGGTCAACTAACTCACTGTCTTTTGCAGCTGTCAGTTCATGGATGTGTAAAGCCCTGACTACGATATCGATTAAATGCAATGTGGCCATTTTACACATTTGTGAGAAATTTGATGAGAGCCAAGAACGATAATCCAATCACTCTGGGATGGTTGGGGTGATACCACAGAGATTAAACGAACCTCTAGCCCTGGAACTCTCCAAACCTCTGCTCAAAACAGTGAACATGCAAACATACGTGTGCGCATGCACACGTGTGCATCTTTATACGTGTGCTGTTGTGTTTCCTACATCAACATGTCCAAAGTGGTGTGGCAGCAATGGCTCGTGCACTGCCCTGGGCAGATACAGCCCTGTGCTGTGTAGTTTATTACAACATCATTAAGATAAAAGATTAGAAAAGAACAGGTACAACAAAAGTGCTTGAAAAATTACACGTAAGTGACCGGCAAAGTTCAGATGATGTCAGTTTGGACAGAAAATTACAAGAGAAATGATGGGTGAACAAAAAGCCAGAGAAAAGCAATGAACACAGCACCGTGTAAGTTATCTGAGCACTGCAGGAAGCTACCAAGTTGTGAAAGATAATCTGCTCCCTGCAGACCACAGCAGATCGCATCAGGCATATTTTCCTGAAACCTTTCTTTTTTTTTAATAAAAAAAAGGCAATTTCCTGGAGGTGCCTTCTGTCATGGCTGGTTTCTTATGTCTCTGTTA
The DNA here is from genome assembly GCA_027560015.1 of Chloroceryle amazona. Classification (NCBI taxonomy): domain Eukaryota; kingdom Metazoa; phylum Chordata; class Aves; order Coraciiformes; family Cerylidae; genus Chloroceryle; species Chloroceryle amazona. The sequence goes on along the minus strand of JANHFX010010887.1, from coordinate 7,119 downwards.
TTGTAGATCAGGAGGAGACTGGCTGAGGTTGTCTGAGTGTTTGGTATAATCCTTGAAAAGACATTGAGTTTAGAGAGGTGGGTAAGGAGCAGAACCTGCTTAGGAGCTCCTGAAAGATGGGAAAATGTGTAATATACCCTGGCAATTTCTCTTTTTCACGTGTTTGGTTATACTCTTATATTTTGCAGCTTGTCTTTTCCACAGTCACTTCCCCTCTGCACCAGAAGCAGCCCTGCCCTGCCCAAGCAGGGCCCCTCTTGCTGTTTTTTTGTCAGCAAGAATGAGTGGTGGGGGCAGAGCCCCAGCCCTGCACTGCCTTTGGATTATCAGGAGCACTCGTTATGGGAGGAATATTATGTAAACTTTATTAAACAGGTTGTGCTATAACAGCGGTAAGAAAGTAGCTCAAAATCTTCTGTCCCAGTGCAGCTGTTTGGATGAAGATCCGCTACGGCGACTCGAGCTTTGGAAAATAATAGTGCAAAGTTTCCTCTTTGAGGTGAATGAATTGAGTCGGGTGCTGCTGGTGGCCCTTTTCGAGCTGCTGTGAAATTTCCTTACGGCCAGAGGGAGGGGGTAGAGCCTCTCGCTCTGCTCGGGAGAGGCTCCTCCAGAGCCGGGACTCTCCTTGCGGTGCCTGCATCACCCTTCCACTGGGTGAGGATTTTTCCCATTGACGAGCTGCTGGGCTACCCCTTTGGGGTCGGACTGAATTTATTTTACCTCAGTTGTTACCTATATAAAGTCTGGCAATTTTTTTTTAATTCTTTTTTTTTTTTTGGTCAAACAAAATGCAACAATTTTTGCTATTTTTATTTTTTTTTGGTCCTATTAGAGGCCACTTCCCTACTGAAAAAAAAAAGAGGGAAAAAAATGCTTTTCTAAATCTTACAGAGCTTTTTTGGGAGAGAAAACCCCATTACAGATAGAAGTTATCCATAGGTGTATGTATACAATGCTACACCTCCTGGAGGCGGAGGTGATGCTCCCGGGCTTTGCCCATACCCCCGGCTGTTGGTGGCAGTGGTGTCCCGAGGACTTGTCCCCTGGCAGCCGTCGGGAACTGGTAAGTGATGTTCACTGTCACCGCGCTCCCGCAGCGCTTTCCGGGGCTGCCAGCCTCAGCTGGGAAGAGCTGGTAGTGGAACATGAGGAAATCTCCTGCCAGCTCGTCTCACCTCCTGTGTTGGGTGATTTTACTCGATTAATGGAAATTAAGCTACATCAAAAGTTACCTGCTGGGATGGGGACGCAGTTGGGCCGTTGGCAGTGGAGTTTGGACCCGGGTCCTTCTCTCCAGGGAGCTGTGAATATGCAAATAGCTGCGATGATCTGGGTGGTCTGGAGTGCACTTACCTCTTACGGGTCGTCAGAATAATGTACAAAGATGTTCCTTTTTCTACCGAGGGCCACATTCTCTGCCCCAAGCCCCCCGAACCTGGCTGATGTGTGTGCTTTTGAGTTGCGAGACGACTCTGTCGCTTCATGGTTGGTTTTCTGGGTGTGCTGGAAAGGGGCAGCCATTGTCCAAGGGAAAGCCAGATGCTGCCAAACAGGGGGCCTCTTGGCATTTCAGCTTCCTTCAGGACTTTTTACAAGGTGCTGTAAAGTCACTTGACAATAGGCTGTGAATGTTAATGGTCTCTTAGCCCAAAGGCAGATGGAAAAGTGGAGGGGTTTTTGTTATCAGTTTAAGTGGATGGTTTCTTTCATGTGGGAGTGTGTAACCTCCATAAATAAAATACCAGATGTGCTTGAATTCTGCTTTCCTTAAATGGCTTGGGGTTTCTCATAAAGAATAGCAATACCTGCTGTTATCTGTATTTTATTTTCAAGCCTTTCCTAGCAAAGGGCGTCAAAGTGATTTTTATGAACAGATTAACTGAAGCCGAGTGTTAACAGAAACCCCGTAAGAAGTTTCATATTGAATTGATTTGCATTTACATGGCACTTCAGTAGATGTACGAATAAAACTAAGGGTTGGAAGAAGCTGTTCTTGGGGAGCAGGTTTCCGGGAGCTCCTTGACACCTGCTCTGCGTGACCTTAGAAATCAAGTATAGGTGGAGCCTGTGGGTGTGATTTGAGGCGACCCATACTTGGTTTCAAGGGTCTGCAAGGAGACTACAGAGGGGAGCGTGTAGAGCACCGTGGATGCTCCAGCTCCCTGCGAGTCCTCTGTGAGGGAAGCGTGAGTGCACCAAACACTGTCCGCCCACGGTGGAGGTCTGAACGGACTCAGCACTGTTCACTGGAACCGTTCGTGGCCGGCTTGGATGGGACCCCAGGTTGGATTTGAATGATGGAGTTTAAACAGGCCTGAAACTTTAGCCAGGACAACACACTCAGGCTGGGCTCCCTACGAGGAGTGTGATGGACCTGGGAGTTGTGTGTGGCTTCGGTGGGAGATGGTAACTCAGCCCTTTTTGAGCTCAAACCCTGGTCTCCGTGAAAGAATTTCAGACCTTTCAGTGAACTTCAGATGAGCTTTGAGTTTGTCAGGCAATATGAGCCCAAGAAAGCTCTAGGCAGGATTGATGTAGAAATAAAGGTCGAGGCAAGGCGGTGATTGGAGAAATAGGTGGCTTGTGGGCCAGGTTTGGGGCTCGGCTGCAAACTGCCCCTGGAACCCCCACCCGCTCCTGCAACTGCTCCTTCGGCACCTCCCGCACCATTGGTGGGGGAAAGGAGGAGAGGGTTTGTGATTTCGGGTGGCCTATGGCACACACGCCAGGCACACTGAGTCAGGGAATGCCTGCAGCCATCACACCTTTCTGAAATACTACTGGATTGTTCCAAAGATGCACGACAACCTCCAGGGAATAATATATAACCTTTCCTCCCCAGTGCGCTGGGGGCCCGCAGGGACCGACTCCAGCACAGCTGCTCCTGGTTAGCTCGCAGCTTCAGGAGGTTCACGTTTGATTTAGGGACCAACCTTTACCACTCTTGGCTTGTGACACCTGGCTGGTGGTGAGAGCTGATTCATAGCTGCCTGGCAGAGGCCAAATAAATCTCATATGTGTGTGCTGGGGGGGGTCAACTACAAGTCTCAAGGTACCCTTTGTCCAGAGCTCAGGATGGCCAAACAGCCCCAAACTGATGATAGCAAAAGAGTTAAACTCAGCCTTTCCCCCTTTTCGAATCAACGATGGGCTGTTAATATCTCAGAGCCTCCTTTCTGCTGAAGCTAGCAATTAATGCTCTGAAGTGCTAACAGTGGCAGGGGACAGGAGTGTGCTCTGGCACGCGGGTGCTTCAGGTGTAGGAGAAGCTGTGGGGAACAAACACACAGCCTCCCAGTCCCCATCCTGGCCAGTGCAGGGCTTTGGAGGTCGGGGCTGAGGCGGATGAGGTGGACAGACAGCGGTGATGCTGCAGCGTGTGGTGAGCTGGGGGCTGAGGAACCCTGGTTGTTTTATTTATGAGTTGTATGTTTCAGTCAGGGAGGAAGGAAGTGTCATAACGCTTTGATAAATACGAGCTCTAAGAAACTGAAAGTGGTGTTTGCAGAGTCTGACCACAGTGCTTATTTGTACAAAAAGTGGAGGCAAGAACAACTCCTGCTCTTCTTGTGTCCTGCTGGGAAACTTGGGGCTTATGGGGAAGCCGCTGAGATCGTGTCCATTTAAAAGATTAAAGGGAACTTTACGCTAAAGCTGGCATTAAAACATAATAATAAAAAACCCCTTAAAATGTGCCAGACTTCAGCTGTATCCAGCACACACCCAGCAAAGCTACAGAGCCCCTCAAGCTCAGTGGCTGACTCCTCTCCATCGGAGTCTGTGGAACCAAGCAGCGAAGTCTTTGGAAAAGCCCATGGCTGACTTGTGGCTTTGCTCTGAGCTGGGTGACATTGAGTCCTGGTGCGGGTCCAGAAAACGGCCAGGTTTTATAGCTGAAGGCAGCTTTCTGATTTCTGGGTGTCTGGGTGGTTGGGTTTTGCATTCATTTACCTCTGAAGCACAGGGCGTGAGCCCCAACATGCAAAGCAAACCCAGAGCAACCAGCTGCTTGAATCCTTTCAAAATGCAGCTGCTGTTTTCTGTAGACACTCATCTGACATAAACATGCTTCTTATTGCCCACCCTGGCTTTGTTCCTCGGGGTTTCAGATGTCTTTCCCTCTCCCCTTATGTTTTCTGTCTAATCCTTCATAAGGTCATGGTCTGGATTTGTGGCCTCAGAAAGGGCTCTGCAGCAACAGATGGATGTCACAGGAGTAGCTTAAAGGTGCTGCTGTGCTGAGCTGAGCCGAGGCTTATTAAACCATCAAGCAGTATGAGGATGAGCAGCACTAAGACAGACAATTTTGGATGATAGCTTTCTCCCTGCATGCTCCTAGCAGGCTACTCGCATAGTGGAAGGACCTTCAAACCGATAAGCCTTTCTTACTCCTCTTTCCTTGCCTAGCTCAGCATGACAGATGCTTCGTTGCCTCCAACTGCCCTTTTAACTTGTAAAACATCAAGTTTTCAAATTCTTAAGCCTTCTCTAAGTTTTACAAAGTCCCAGAGGGTCACATTCCTAATTCGCCCTCCACTCTCCATAACAAGTCAGTAGTTCTTTGAAATACTGCGTTGCCCAACCAGCGTGTCCAACCACCGATGCTGTTTGTGGAAATAAAACCTGCTGATAATGGTTATAGGAACAGCGGCCGGACCAGGAACAGGAATTTTCTCTGGTACTTGTGAGCATTGCTCAGAGCACCTAGAATCACTTTTCTTATAACACGTAAAACAGGGTTGCTCGTGTCACCTGCTCGTGTAGCTGCCAGAGCTGGTGTCTATCTCCAGAGCAGCTCACAGCAGGACAGTACACACCAACCTTGCCAGGTCTTTGGAGAAAATCAGAAAGCCTTTATCTGGTGAGCAGTTACATTCCAGAACTGCTTTAAAAATCTCTTCCTCCACCAGCTGTGACAGTAACACACCTTTCTGCAAACAGATGCGGCATGCAGGCAGGTACAGTACATGAAAATCAAATTAGGATTTATAGTTACGGGATTCATGCTTTTAACACCTGTCGTGTGAAATCCATCGTAGAGGGAAGGTGAGGGCAGGGCTGGGCAGCCTCCTGCCAACCACCTGGGAACCTGGCTGATGCAACTTGTCTGACACAAAGCCTTTGGAATGAACTGTGGCTCCCCGAATGCTGGCACCTTGCTGCAATGGGCGGATTAAGCGACTATAAACCCTTGGGGATTTCGTTAAGCTCTAGCAGGGCTTAGGATTTCTGAAAAGTAAAACAAAACTTGCACGGTCTGGTGTTTCAGAAGTAGTTAGGGAACTCTGAGCCCAGACAGGACTGAATTAGAAGAGGCTGAGGGAATTAGATGGGGGGTCTCTTTGATCACATCAGCCTTGTGTTGATCACTGTCCTCCTCTAACTCTGTTCTTGGACGGTAATTCCTTTAATTCCTTACGACTTGAGAGGTTTGCGCGCTACCCGCAGACACCTTTTATTAGCGTGACCGCAGGAGCGACCCAGAGCCTGGTTTGTAGCGAGTGAGGAGCATCACTGCGCAGCCACCTCTGCTCGCCTCGGTGCCGTTTATTTTTTCTTCCAGTGTGCCAAGCTCACAAGGCGTGCGAGGGTGGGCGGCTGCCTGGCCACCTGCAGCCGCCCGCTCTGCAGCCCCCCGCAGCAAACCCGGACCGGCTGCCTTGCAGGGGGCCACGGGTGCTGGCAGCACGTGCCCGACTGAGCCTTGTCCCCACGGCTCATCCCAGGGTTCTGTTTGCTGTGGGCTCGGAGCTAAGAGCTGGTGGGAGCAGGGCTGGCCCCGGCAGAGCGCGGGCTCTCTTGGCTCCAGGCAGCAGAAGAAAACCAACATTTATCTGCAGTAGCAGAAGGAAATGTACAGAGTACAGTATGGCTGAAGCATGTGATTTTGGCAAAGCTACAGCTCATTATTCTTCCATACAGACCAAATGCCTTGCACCAGTATTCGTCTCCATTTTTCTACTTTCTTTTAAGAAGGAAATGCTTCTTTACAGAGCAAAAAAAAAAGTAGCTTCTTAAGCACAAATGCATTTTTAGAGTGCCGTGCTTAGTGCCAAGTGTCAAGAATTTGCCAACAACTGATAAATCTTTTTGAAACCTCCCCATATGTTTCACATGTCTAACTGAAACTTGGCATTTCCTAATCTGGGGTTGATTTTGATCTGTAACTGAAAATAATAAAGCAGCCTAACGTCGATGCGATGAAGGGTTTCCTCCTTTGCCTCTGTCATTTTGTAGGCAGAAGATGTTTCAGAGGCTGGGACCGATGCTCCTGGCCGAGCATTTGGTGCTTGTCCCAGGACTGAGGATGCATGGTCCCTGCAGGAGCTGGGATTTGCAGGCTGGCTGTGGGAGAGGCTCCCGACCACCTGGCCAGAGCCTACTGCCCACCCTTCCCACAAAGCCTGGGCAGCTGGTGCTTGTGGGCTCTTTTCTGCAGGTTTTGGTAGCCCGGGTCATGTAGCCAGCTGGTATGTTGTACATTGGGAGCCTTGGCAACGTACACAGGCTGTTTTGAGGGGGCTAATTAAAGCAGTATCATGTATTTTGGTGAGGTATGAAAATACTTGAATGGAAAAAGCATCTCCAGGGCTTATCAATAGCTTCCAGATGGGCTCTGGGGAGGAGGATGCTTCAGAGGTAGAGGAGAAGGTTGCAGCTCTTTTGAGTCCCCCATTGTTATATCCCTCAGAGCTGAACTAAAGGTTCAGGGTCTCCTTGGAGCCTTCTCTTCTCCAGGCTGAACACTCCCAACTCTTTTAGTCTGGCCTTACAGCAGAGGGGTTCCAGTCCCCTGGTCATCATTGTGGCCTCCTCTGACCCCACTCCAACAGGTCTCTGTCTCTGCTGCACTGAGGACTCCAGAGCTGGACCCAGCACTGCAGGGGGGTCTCCCCAGAGCAGAGCAGAGGGGCAGAATCCCCTCCCTCAACCTGCTGGCCAGAGCTTTGCAGTATCCCAGGTCGGTCTGGCCACAGGATCTCACCTGCTGCCCTTTCTCTCTTCCAGACGTGAACGAGGGCGAGGTGGGGAACGGCGGCTGCGAGGCCCAGTGCTGCAACACCATCGGGAGCGTCGACTGCAAGTGCGGAGCGGGGCAGAGGCTGGCCCAGGAAG
>JANHFX010010882.1:59476-77426 GCA_027560015.1 Chloroceryle amazona | reverse complement strand
AACAAACAACTTTTAAAATAACTTTTCTCAAAGTCTTTTTTCAAAGAACAAAATCCACATGCACACATGCACATGTAAATGACTCCACTTCCTGTTTCATCATGGACTAAAAGAGGAACAACTGAATTGTTACAATACAAGGCAGTCTAAGTGTCAGTAGGAATTAGTGTCAGGAGAATTTCTGACGATTTTTTTATTTTTTTTTGTCCTTACTCTAATCCACGCTATACTGGAAAGCTTGCATGGATGTCTGAAAGAATGAGATTTTAAAAAGATTCCAGTATCTTTCATGTCAAACTCATATCTAACATGCAAGAACTCCACATTTGACTTAGTAAATTACTGCATTTGGTAAATTAAACTGCAGTAAATGAAAATAAATACTAAAGAAAAATGTCAGTTAATGCAGCCTAAACTAGAATGTGTTTGGTCTTAGGCAGTTTTGAAGATGTACATGTTCCTTGTGTGCCAGTTCTGGCTGGTAGACTCTAATCTACTAACTAACTTTTCAGGAACAGTAATAGTAGTGGCTATTTTTGCCATTTCTTTTTCTGTAATCTCTGTATTCAAGATGTTATGTTCCTGACTATCCATTTCATGGAATATAGATTGCCTGGCAGCATTTGTCAAGTTACTAAATTTTACTTTCCTCGATTTTCCAGTTTGCATTTAAACATAGGTAGCGTGGACTACAGCGGTTTTCTGTTTAGTTTTTATTTTAACAAAGTGTTTTGTAGCTGACATCTGAGGAGTCTTGGAGTTGGTCTGGGTTTGTTATGGCTAAAGCTGGAGAGGAAGTCCAAGTGAATCACAGATAATTGTAGTCTTCAAGATGGCCATTTTGGTAATAGAATTAGCTTCATTAATCTTCTTAATCTGATAATTAAACAGAGGATAGAACATAATCAGAGTAAGACAAAAACTGTGTTAAAAAAACCCAACATTATTAAAAAGTATCTAAAGATCTTACTGTACTTTCTAAAAAAAATAGAATCAAAGAGAAAATGTTCCAATAAAGTTTTCTTCTGGAAATAAAAATGCTGGTTCCTCTGGCAATTTTAGATAGGCACATAAGATAGCATTGGAGGCTGCATTCACTGTCAAATTTTTGAGGCATTTTTTGCCAATTCTGGGTATTTGTTAAAGAAACTAATAAAGAGGTTACTGTTTTGGTGCTGTTCTTATATTTCCATTTTTCAGGGATTGAATTATTATACCTATCTAATACGAATACTTCTCTGTCACTGAAGCTGCCACATTTATGGGCAAAATGTTTATCTAATACAAGATTTTAGAAATTAACTTTCCCTTTAGGAAACAAGAGTGATCCTGATATTTTAGATACTGGACTGAGATTTCAGGGGTGCATCTAGTTCCCAGTTTGTTAAAGATATCCTTACTTAAAACCTCATTATGGAAAGGGTGAGGGACAGGGAAGTTGGGGGGGGCTCAGAGGGCTTGATGCAGATAGGACATCATCCTGCCTGTGCTCTGTGTGTGTGTGGTCAGTATGGAAAAGGACTAAGGTATCTGACCAGCAGCCAATTTCTGTAAATGCTGCTTGGAGTTGTGTTTGTCACAGAGTGTGAAGGCAGAATGAAGTCTTTCATTGTAAATTGAATATGTTGAGATTTTTATTTTTTTTTTTTAAAAATATATATTTTTTGCAAGAAACTTCTATTTATTTAATTCTATTTTCAAGTTTCTTTAAAATGTCACTTTTAGTATAACTTGAACAAAGCCTCTGAATTGCTGCAGTTCCTGGCAGGCAGTAAGTAGGAGAGCTATTTCCAGGAAGGATACTTTTGTTTAAATACTTGATGCCAATTCTGTTTTACTATTGTGGTTTGTATATGTTGAAATGCTTGTTTATTCCAGTGTCAGTGTTTGTTGTAAAACAGCTCAGGTTACAGATGCGTGTGTGAAAGACCACAGAGAATATTTGTGTAGAACATAATTTTTCCCTCCATCTTCATAATCCAGCAGAAGAAAAATTATTTTTAATTGTTGAAGCTTGTGTATTCATGCTTTCGCCTTGAGGCTTGCTGGACTCATTTATTTATTTATTTTTAACTGGGAAGTAAATATTTTCTGGTATTTTTGCAATCCCCTCTGTTTTCTGTAACAAAATTTAGATAATTCTGTAAGGTGACTGTTCATTTTTGTTTGTATTTCCAGTTTGTTTCCCCTGAATGGGAAAATAGAAGACACAGTTTTATTTTTAAATGCATTGAAGTTACTACAAAAGATCAATTAAAAAGATATCTAAACAGAGGCATCTTATTTTTAAAAATTACAAGCTTGTAATTTCCTTGGTCAATAATAAAACCTCATAAATTATCATGTTTTGGATGCCTTGATTTAAAAACTGTTCTGAACTTATTTATTACTTTTTAAAAGCTTAGCCCTTATGCTAGGGAAAAAACCTCCAGTCTTTTGACATAGCAGGACAGCTGAAAAAGTAATGAGAAGCATCCTTAAGAATGAGGTTAAAGAAGTAGAGTATGGGTCTGTTTCCAAAATAAAATAGAGTATTTTTACAATAATTTTAGCATAGCTTTGTTCTTGAAATATTACCTTCCGTTTGCTTGTGAGAACTTCATGCTACTTTTGAGCTGTATATATAGTTTTTATCTCTTTATGTTCTCATGATTGCCTCTCTTCCCTACATCATTGTTCTTCTCTTTCACTTGCGTTTTTTCACTGAAGATATTTCAGTCCCTGTATTATGTTAGTGCATCAGCTTTCTTAAATTCTACCTACTTGAAGTACTGTTCTCTGTCTTTTGCCTGGTGGTGGTCCATAGAGGTGCTCCTCTTTGTCCCTATGGCAGAGCAGCTTGACCATTTGAATTTGGCCCCATGGGGTTATTGTTTGGTCTTGGGTGCCAAGGTGGGACTTGCAACAAAAATTCAAGTCAGTCACTCTATATGGTGACTCATTGGTGTTCAGCAGTGCTGACAGATTGATTATCACCCAAAATTTTAGGAAGAGTACCGTAAGGTAAAATGCAAAGTAAAACAGATTTTGTCATGTTAGGAGACCAGTTTTGAACAGAAAGAGAAGCAGCTTGGATGCTAGAGAATTTTCTGGCAAGTCTTGATAGCTTCTAGAGATTTTTCCTAAAGTAAGATATTGTTCATTTTCTGGAAATTTGAGGGAAAGAGCTTAGCAATTCATAGCCAGTTCCTGAGATCAAAGACACGCCTGGGCACACCTCCAGGGCTATATTGATTTCATATTCTGTAGTTTCGGTCCCTTTAGTTAGGCAATGTGGGGGAAGGGAATCTTATTCCTATCTAAACTGAATAGGCAAAATGTAATTTAGATTTTACCAGTCAGAGTTTTTCTTGTCTCTGCTGATGAACTCTGGCTTGCAGCTGATGCTGATATTGAACATCAACATGCTACTTAAAAGTTTCAGTATCATCGAAGACAGTTTGTCCGTTTTCAGCATATTGAATCAAGCTGTTTCCTTGCTAATTGAGAATTAATTTCTACTGTGAATACAAATGGAGAGTACATTTAATGTGGTTGCCTTTCAGATAAGAAAGGCCTTTCTGCCTTCTTCCCAGGGAGCCAAACTGAACTGAAACTCATAAACAGTAGTTGTTTTGTGGGTTTAATTATTTATTTTTTTAAAAAATTGGAACAAAACCTAGATGTGAGTTTTGTTGCTGACAGGAACAAAGCCAACACAACTTTAATTACAACTGAACCTGAACTAGACCTGAACCCAGATGGATTCAGTTCCCTGCCTCGTTCTAACTGGCCAACTGATGATTGTAAGTCCAATAGGATCTCTTAAAATTTACTGAAAGGTGTTGCACAGCAGTAGTGTTAGAAAGATTGAAAATATGAACCTCTTGTAGGAAGAGTCTGAGATCAATGCTGAGGTGCCTGCCCAGTTTGTGCTGAGGTTTCATGTAAGGTATTTTTATTTTCTAATGATTGGTCTGGAAAGATCTTCCCTCTGAGGCAGTTGAGAGCTTTACTCAAACCAGAGTGTCATCCATGGTCTGAACTTCTGATTTGAAATACTCTCAGTTAATAGGCAAGTTCCAGAATCATTTTTTACAGAGCACTAGAATAGGATTAAGATGAAATACTGAAGGGCAACTTTACATCATTAAATATCACCATTTCCTAGCACTTATTTATCCTGCCCTTGGAGATTTTTTTACCTCATTTAGGGAGGATTTGAATTTATGCCACCTCACTCTTGGATCTTCCAACTGGTAATCTTCCTGACTTTTGAGGTCTAAAAATCATCACAGATATTTTCTTCCTTCTTTGTATGGTAATGGTATGTGGATATTTCCTACTATATATTGTCTGGAGTTTCCCAGCGTGCACCTGGTGGTAGGATAGTGCAAGAAAGGAGCCTTTTAACCATAAAGAAAAGACAAATGCTTTATGCTTTGCAGGAAACAGGTAGTGTTGTTTTGGTATCTTATCGATAAGACTTCACACAGTAGGTCTTATTTATGGGAAGTAAGGAAATGCAGAAATTGCTTAAGCAAATAAGGAAAAATGTATGCAGTGCTCCTAAAGAGTTGTATATGACCAGGAAAAGTGCTGGTCAATCATATGGTCCTCTGCTTATCCACATACTTACTGACTGTTATACAGATACCTATTTCATGATGATTGTCCAAAGTGTTGCAAAGGTGTCATATTATTGCAATTTAGGAGAAACTCCAAATATCTATGTGGTTAAATGAGTGTTTTATTCCTAGGTTTATAGATAACCCCCTCCCTTCTTGTTGCATTTCTGTAGCATGCTATTAAAAATATGTCCACAAGCCAAGACGATAAATGTGTTTTAAATATTTTGTGACAGCTAATGGTTTCCCTATGGTTTGGAGAGTGCCACTGCACTAATGCATTAAAGAATAGACTTTGAAAAGCCTTGTGATGAAATTACAGGTCAGATCTTACCACATGATGCAATTCCTTTATTCTTAAATCAAATAACCATCTGCTTGCGAAAGTGATTGTGCTCTGAAGAGTTTCTTTTCTTTCTTGAAATACATTTAGCAGATGTTTCAAGTGAATGGCTTTATTCAGACTTTGTTTTGTAGGTGGTTTTACTGTCCTTTCACTTAAGTCTAATTGAGTGTCATTCAGCTCAGCCAAACCTAGCTCTTATGCATTATACTTCACGTTATCTCAGGACTTGCGTAGGTTCTTTGGTGGTATGAGTCTCCATTGACTTGTTGGTGCACAGGATGCTTTAGGTTGAGTCTCAGCAGCCTAGACTCTTAATGTCATTGTCTACTTTTTCCACACATGAAGAAATTTTTCCCGTTCATTTATTTCTCTCATGAATTCTGACTGTAGTTATTTAGAAATCTTAACCAGTTTGGGCTTATAACTGTTAAACACCTTAATAACCTTAGTTAACACCATGTGCCATATGTACTGTGCCATATGTACTTAATAACCTTAGTTAACACCATGTGCCGTATGTACTGTCACCACCTGAAGCTTTCAAGAAAGTGAAGGTAATCTCTTCAGATCAGGGAGTCAGAAACTTGGCGTTGTGATGTGACCCTTCCATGGTCATGCTGCTTGATGCTTTTGCAGCTGTGTGTACTCCTGTCTTGTTGCTTGTAAAGATAAGCTGTCTGACCAAGTTCACATTCTGGGCTCTATCAGAAAACAAAACATGAATATGCTAGTCCCAGTGTAACGGTCCGTAAAAAATGTTTTTCCTTCTAATACACAAAATGAGTACGTGACTGCTGAGTGTGTCTGTGTTCACGCTTGTGCAAAAAACATACATGCATTTTTGTGTTGCCATGCATTCAAAACTGTTCCTCCATTGGTGCCTGGGAGGCCTTGGGTACAGTAGATCATGGAAGAATAAAGTTGCATTGTATGATTCAGGACACTGCAATTGTGTATCGGTATATACTGTAATAAGTAATGGAAGGATTCTTGGTTTAGAATTGATTTCTGAATACTGTGGTTATTTCAGCTGAATCTTGTTTTTCCCTGGCTGCTTCTGTTCTGTATTATGTCTGTGCATGTGTCTGGCACTGAAAAGTGTTTGATCTTTTCTGTAGGTCATGCAAGATGTTTGATGTCTTTTTGTTGACTTTTGAGTATGAGTAAATAAATAATAGAATCCCCTGTGGCCAAAATTTCTTAACTTTTATGTATATCATTGTGGTCAATTACAATGCGGCAAGCTGTGTTATGTTTCTCTGTAATTATAATAATCAAATATATAACATTCATAATGAAAGGCAGATTTGTGAACTTCGTGGCAGTGCACTGGCTCTGGAAGAAACCTGCTTTCTTTGGCCAGAAGAACAAGAGGCTGGGGGGGAAAAGTCATGGAAGTAAACAGATATTCTAGGGAAGTTTTCTTGACATGTTTTCTGGGCAGTTTCTTTAAGAGTCAAGTTTACCTCATGTAATTAATTATGTAACGTGAAATCTGTTAACTCTCAGATATTAGTAATAAAAATTTTCTCAGCTATTTTGCCGATCTTAATGAGCCTACTGCAAAGCTATGCATTTTAGATGAGCTTGACAGAGATTCCAGAGTAATTGCTGGGGGAAGTTTGCAAGTTCAATCTTACCTCTAGCTGTTGTTTTGATCAATAGGTTGCTTCTGTGCCAATAATGATGGTAGGTTTGAAAGTTTTTAAATGAACTGGTTTGCAGTCATTTTGACTACCTTGAAAAGTGTCACTATTAATGTTTTATTTTCTATTAAATAAGTTAAAATAGATACTCTAGCAGCTATTTTAATTGAAGCTGAAAAAAAAATCTTCTGGTAAAAGAACAAAACATGAGCACAGATTCTGTCTCCAATCATTTTCTATTAGATTACAACTGTTCCGATTTTCTTATGCTTTTTCGTGGAAATAATATTTTATGCAAATTGGAGAAGTAAATACTCCTCAAAACAGCAGACACAATCCCCCCCTTTGCAAATACAGATCTTTAAACACAATCTCTTCCCTCCTTCTTTCAGTGAAATTGTGTGTTCAAAGCGAAACTTTCTGTTAGGCTGTACTTAGTAACTGTTAATACAAACTGACTTCCCAAGTCCTATATGACTCAAGTAACCATCTGCAATGATCGATCATGTGCTTGGAGGTTTATGCTTTAAGCTATTCAAATACCAGGTAATCCTAGAACATTGCATCAAGAGGTGCAAAGCAGTTTTTATTATTTAATTATTTCTGTTTCTGTTGCTTATACAGTCCATTTAGGTTTATACTGTTGTCAAAATCCTAACTAGCTTTTTGGTTGAAGGGATTTTGCTGTGTTTCATTTACTCTCTGGATAAGGAACATCAGAGTAAAACTTACTCATCCTTTATTCTGTTAGGAAGTTCAGTTATGAAAAATGCAGTTGTTTAGTCATTGTTTACTTCAGATCTGAGATTTATGTCAATCTCTTATCCAGACAAACTGGCATTTAAATCAGTATAGTGCACCAAATCTTAACATTCTTGTGTTGGAACATAGGCAGCTGATGGACTTTATTATCAACTGAAAATCTATGGTAATGGGGCACTGAGCCACTTAAGATAGTGATTTATCAGTTGTTTGCAGCAGGTCTCAGCTTGCTCCATAGGGCATCCAAAATCTCTGTGCTGAAAAACCACCCCCAAATACTGATGGACTAATTCATGCTATGCAGTGGTCAAGGACATAAAATCTTCATATTTAATTATGAGCCATTGGTGCAACCCAAATAAATGCCCAGCATATTATAAGGATGAGGAAGATTAGATGAGCAAGATGTGGTTTCCTTAGCAAAATCTTAGTCTAAAAAAATTATTTTTGAGTTTCATATTTTTGGGAGTGGGAATTACACCTTGCACCTGAGAAGAGGAAAATTGTGTTTTCTGGATGAGCTTAGAACTCTGTTTCAGAGGAATGCTTGGGAGTTAAAAGCTTGCAAAAGGCAAACTTTGAGGAAAATGTGAACTATTTTCACAATCTTCTGCACAGTTTGATTAAATTTTGCATTACCCCAGATTTGCCCATGAATTGTGATGTTTTGGAAATGCTTCAGAGAAATATTAAGCAATATTTTTATATATATAATTTTTACTGATGAGTATTAACTGAATGGATAATAAATTTCCTCCTAAATATGTATCCATTAAAGTTGATAAAAAAAATCCCAACAAAATGTACTTGGACCTCTCTGACATTGCAGGAAGACAGGATAGATGTCACTTCACAAAGTGAAGCGTAACTGAGGAATATGAGAAATAGTCCAATGGGCAATCTGGGCCTTCAGAGACCAAAGTTCAGTTCTTGTGTAACCATAGATTATTTTTTTTTTTTTGGTATGACTTTCTAGCAAGTCATTTAGTCTAGCTTGTACCTTTTGGGATTATCTCATTTTACAGATGGGGAACTGTCTCAGAAGGGTGTTGAAAATAAAATCCATTAAGGACGGTGAAGCTATATAAATGCCTTCAGTATGCTGAAGCTTGGCCATGGTTTCAACATGGTTTTTTTACTCTGAAAACATATCTGGTTTTATGGATGGTTGCCTTTTGTTCCCTGAAGCAGGGTACTTAATATGCTTTATTCATGCCTGGAGTTCTTCAGGATCTGTGCTGCTTTCCAGCAATCATTGTACTCATCTTAATACGCTGCTACGTAAGGAGTAATTTAGCACTCTAAAAGTTCTTCAAAGCACCTTTGCTATTAATCTTACTTGCACCTACTAAAACTCTGTAGTCTAACAAGTCGCAGCAATAGCGTGGGCCAGTAACGGGATAAAAAGCTTTGGTGATTATACATATTGCTCAGTGATAGTTGTTAGACGTTTTGTTGCATGTGGAGAATGTGGTGTGTACGTGCAAGGCATGTATTTTGCAATGTGTCTTGCTTACAACAAAGCTGGTCTCATATAAACTCCTGTCTCATCTCTACTTCGCATCTTGCCTTGTTCCCTGTTGTCGTTTTGAACAGTCATGTCTTTTTAGATATCTTCTCATATTATTTCTCTGTATGTATAAATGCTTGGCTGCATTCAGCAGCAGTTATTTTTAGTCAAAGAAGAAGGATCAGATTCAGAACTGCTGTAATCAGTCTATTTGCGTTGCATTCAAGGATGTCTTTCATATTCAGTTGAACTTGGCCAGTCATTCTGTTTCTGGTTACATATGTCTTCTAAGGGCATTTCATGTGTGATCACTTTCAGGGCACTTGGTGGAAAATTAATGGAAACTTCAGCTTCTGCTATAGGCATCTTTTGTTACTTATTTATAAAACGATGTTCCATAGTCTCCACTGTCTTCTAAGTGTAGTTTAATGTGCAGATTGAAAGAAAATGCATGTAGTTTGTAGTCTAGTAATCTTAACTGTTTTGGAGGCATTGATACCATTATGTGTCCAGGCATTAAATTAGAAATGTTTTATGCAAAATTAGAATTGAATTAGTCTGTCTCATTCCATACTTGCTTTGAGACATGAAAGACATGAGTTCAAAAGGATTCCCATCACTTTAGGGGATTCTGCTTTTTTAGGGGTGTTCTTATTAAATGTAAGGGAAGCTGAGGCAGCTGAGCTGCTGGCTTCTGGCAAAAGTACTAATTTATCTGACTGATGAGACTGTCAGCATAGGTAATCAATGAAATGAAATTAGGGTATTTTATAAATATAAAAATAAAATAATAATAAAAGAAACAAACCAAAACAAAAATAAAACACATCAAAACAACTGTCCCTTTCCTTCTTATCGGTAGTAGAATATTTTATGACTGAAACATACTTTCTTTGTAAAAGAGACTCCCGTTCAGAAATAGTTCATTCTGCTTAGAGCATCAGCAAAAATTCTAGATCAAAATCAGTAAGTAGCGTTTCTAATAAATTGTATGTCAAAAATAGTCCACTTGATGGGTAATGGAAACTCAGTTTCAGTGCTTCAGTCTTTTTGATGAGTTGCTTCCAATGCTGCTTTTACTTAAACAGGCAGAACAGAGATTTTTGTAATGGTGGCCCCTGCCTCCTCCAGTTGCCTGATTCTTCTGCAGGGATGGTGTTGGGGTTTTATATGTGTGTGTGTGTGTGCACACTGGGATTTGAACTGCATAAAGTATTTTACTGAAAGGTTAACCAAACACTGTATAGCTCTTGATATACACAGATCATTAGACATGCCTGTCTTTAATACAGCCATCTGTTGATTACTATAGCAGTTTAAACGCCTCCCTCAGCATAGACATCAAAGTGTATTCATGCACCTGTGCCTCTGATCTTATAATATTTTTCTTATTTAAAGCCTGCAGTGGAAGAGGAACAGTATTTCAAGACCAGTAGCTTTATTTAAAACAAAAACATAAAATCAAAACAAACCAAACCCCAAAATTCCTCCACAAAATCCATGCTGCCAGTTCAGAAATTGTTAAAAAATGCCTTTACTAATATTCAACACTTAATTTATGGAAAAACACTCAAGCATGCTTTCATTTTCCTCTCCTCTCAGTAACCCTGGCCTTGCTAGCACCTATTTCCTGCCTCATCTATTTGCAGTACAGCTGTTGAGATAATTTTCTTGATCTGTTGGTCCGATGACATCAGCTGGACCTGTGAACTCTTCTACCAGCTTGGTCTTGAACAGCACAGAAGCATTTTTGTGAGAGGCTGGTTTGTGGAATGGAGGAGCTTGAGTCACCCTGATGCATTCAGCAGCTGTGGTCCAAAAGACAGCAACAGCAGAGGTGCCCCTCTTGTAAAGGCCTTCTCAGGTGATGAGAGAAACCTAGAGACTGAAAAGGTGGCCCCATGAAGCTGCCTACTGAACACAGAACGTTTTGCCATCTCCTTCCTTTTCTCATTTACTTTATAATATGCAAAGACCAACAGCTTGGTCTCCCAAGTTATTAGTGTGAATTGGTGATCTCCTGATTATGATCATATTCTGGCCTGGTGTCATGCCCTAGTGTCACTGGTGACTTAGAAGGCAGCTCGGTTTAACTTACTAACATGAATGAAGCAAGGCTCACCTTCCCCTGTTGCAGCAGAGCAGCATGGCGTGGGATAAGAAAGGCTGGCCTGGGAGGGGAGGTGGCCTGTTCCCAGCCACAAGTCCTGTGTGGGCTTGCCCCAGTGTAGCAGAAGCATTAGGAAGGTTCTGAGGTTTCTGTCCTTGGAGAACAGGGCTTGGCTGGACTCCCATCATGAGTCAAGCTGCCTTCTTTTTTCACCCTGCCTCTGTTTGGTCTGGCACTGACAAGGACCCACAGTCCTGACACTTTTTCACTTGGTGGAAGAAGGGGCTTTTTGGGGCCCGTCTTTTTTTCCTGTGTTCTCACCTGCCTTGTGTACCCTGATTTGGTACACAGCAGGACTGATCTCATCAAGTCATAGAATCATTTAGGTTGGAAAAGACCTTTAAGATCAAGTCCTACCATTAATCTCTGTCGAGTTCACTCCTAAACCATGTCTCTAAGCACCATATCTACATGACTTTTAAATATGTCCAGGAATGGTGATTCAACTTCCCTGAGCAGCCTATTCCTGTACTTGACAACCCTTTCAGTGAAGAATTTTTTCCTAATATGCAACCTAAACCTCCCTTGGCAGAACTTGATGCCATTTCCTCTTGTCCTATCACTTGGTTACATGTGAGAAGAGACTGACACGCACCTCCTGGGTGAGAGTGAGAGCCCAGGGATCACTAACAGACCCTGATGTCCCCACCTGGCCCCTGGGGCTCCCCTCACCCTGCCCATGGCTGCTTACCCTAGAGCCATCAGCCCCTGCCCCAGCGATGCTGCAGTAGGGTTGATCTGCAGCTCCCTGCAGCTCCCCACATCCCTGCCCTGCTCTGCCCTGCCATGGGTGCTGCTCAGCCAAGTATGACTGCAGGTGCATCGCCTGGCTTGGGCCTGGCCCTGGCCTACCCCCATCCCCAGGAAGGTGCCTTATATGCAGGGCTGGACCTTCCCTGGTGCCTCCCGAGCTGCTTGCTCCTGGATGGAGTTCTGGGCCACAGGATAGGCCTGGGAAGGCACGGCCCCTTGATGCATTTGTAGAATCACAGAATGATAGGGATTGGGAGGGACCTCTGGAGATCATTGAGCCCAACCCCTCTGACAGCAGAATCACCTAGGGCAGGCCCCATAGGAAAAGATAGAGGCAAGTTTTGAAAGTCTCTAGAGAAGGAGACTCCACAACCTCCCTGGGCAGCCTGTTCCAGTGCTCTGTCACCCTCATAGTCAAGAAGTTTTTCTTCATGTTGAGGTGGAACTTCCTGTCTTCCAGTTTGTGACCATTGCCCCCCATCCTATCACAGGGCACCACTGAAAAGGAACTGGTCCCTTCCACTTGACACCCATCTTTCAGGTATTTGTAAACATTTATAAGATCCCCTCTCAGTCTTCTCCAGACTAAACAGCCCTAGGTCTCTCAGCCTTTCCTCATAAGTGAGATGTTCCAGTCCCTTAATAATCCTTGTAGCCTCTATTGTACTCTCTCTAGTATTTCCCTGTCTCTCCTGAACTGCGGAGACCAGAACTGGACACAATACTCCAGATGTGGTCTTACTAGGGCAGAGTAGAGGGTGGGGGAGAACTTTCCCTGGACCTGATGGCCACACTGCTCTTTATGAACAACAGGACACCATTGGCCTTCTTGGCAACAAGGGCACATTGCTATCCCATGGATAACCCTTTTGTCCACCAGGACTCCAAGGTCCTTCTCCATAGAGCTCCTTTCCAGCAGGTCTGCCCCTAACCTGTTCTGGTTCATGGAGTTACTGCTTCTGGGCTGTAGCATTCTATTCTTGCCCTTGTTGAACTCGATTCTGGCAGTGTGCTTGAAATTTTATCTGTGTGCTTTACTTAATAAAATAGAATGCAAATGTAGAATTCATGTACACCACATCGCTTCTCTCAGTCTCCAAAATCATATGATGACTGCTATGTGACAGTAAGAGTTATCAATTGCATAGTGGTTTAATCGCAGTTTACTTTTTGAGAGATTGGTGGCTGCAAAAATTCTGTGATGCATGGGGCACCATTAAGATATTAAAATCCAGCATTATTTACTATTGCTGATGAAAGGCATGGTAAAATACAGGGGGATTTTTAATGAGGTCTTCATTGCGGTGCCTAAATATACAGGAGCTTGTTCCACCAGCCTGCAAAATCTTGTACAGAAACTTGATACTGAGCACCTGTATTTCATGATGAGTAAAAGTGACCTCTTCAAGAGCAGACTCCTTAAAATCCACCAGAATGGTGCAGAAATAAACAATTTTTGTATTTCAGAAAAAAAGGATAAAGCATGTATTTCTTTCTCCCAGTGGAGCTACAAAGGGAGTATTATAAACACGTGTTAACCAGCCATATGAGCTCTGTGTGTTCATTTCCCTCATTCTGTGACCAGAGCTGATCTTCTCACTGGGATCTGAATAGGTCACAGTGTTTTTACATTTGTATAGTTGGGCTCAGTATAAATTACAGTAAAAATTTATGCCATACTACCCCTTTTTAACTTTCTTGTTGTCTCCTTGGAAACAGTGGTGCAAATGTGTGGCAGAACAGTGCTTTAAATGTTTGTTTTGTAAAATTCACTGGGTTCAAGCTTTTCAAATGCTAAGGGCAGACACTTCTTTTCTACTTCAATGAAGGTACAGGGTCCTCAACACCTCTATTGCAAAATAAGGCTCTGTTGGTAGTGACCTGCCCGTGTGTCCTGCCTACACTTTGGCCTCGCAAGTTTTGGAAACTTTGTTTCCTGCATGTTCAGTCACTTGCTTTGGGAACCATTCTAAGTTTTCTTTTAATTCTCTTCTTGATTTCAGATTGACTTGGAGCCAGAAGGGAGAGTGTATGTCATCATAGACCTTTCAGGATCGTCAGGTGAAGGTAGGGACTTTCAATATCTTACTCTTTTGTGAATGGAATCTTACCAGGGCCTCTGCAATGGAGGTATTAGTGGAGGTGCTCTGCCAATATCCTTTCAAATATGTATGAACTCAAGTAAAAGTGAACAGATTTTGATGTATCTGCCTCTGAGTCAATGAGTAGTTGCAGTTCACCTTACCCTCTTAATCAATGATGGTAACAAAATCAGCTAAAAGGACAGTAATGAAATGGGAATAGTTTAGTAGTATTTGTTTCCAGAAGAAACTTCCAAATTCTTACATTTGTAAGAAAGGAGGTATGTATTATGTAGGTAGAAATAACATGTCAAAAGTGAGGGGGAAGAGTTTATTTCTTCTTAAATGATTCTAATATTTGGTATTTTTCCCAAAAATTTTATATTTTTCAGACAAAGTAATGACCAGAACATTGTGATAATATGAGATATTTTCATTCTTATGACACAGCAGTTATGTGTTGGGGAAAAAAAAAGAAAAAAAGTTGGAAGAGATTTATTAAATTCTTAAGATATTTTTTCTGTTAAGTGGGAACAAAGGCAGGTGGCATATGGTAGGAATAAGAGAATTTATGAAGCAAATCTGTGTATCTTAGTCATGCTCTTTATGACAGCCTGACCTGCTGAAATGGCCTAGAAGGCTGGTTGGGGTTTGATTATTTTGAATGATTGCACTGATCAGCTTTCCACAGTAGCTCATGGAGCTCAGCTAGACGAGGTTATCATTGGTTCACAGTACATAAAGAATATTCACTTAAATCCTGACAGGAGCTGAGACAGAAAATGCTGTAAAATGAAATGAAATGATTTCGCCTGGCACAGTTGAGAAACAACAGATGAACATATTTATATTTCTGGGTTTTGTAATGAATTGCTGAGCTCTGATCAATTCCTAATAGTAGCTTGCCAAACCACATACTGCTACAAATCCTGAATTTTAAAAACAAAACAAAATATTATTTAAACTACTTCTTATAGACACATTTTGTACCCACATAAGATATGCTCAGCCTTTTTTTCTTTCTGCATATTGCAGAAAATGTCAGTTAAATAGTAGTTTCCACATACCTTGCTAATTGGCATGCCAATGATGGAACTGAAGTGTGGTTAAAGGCATTGGTGTGGTTCTGTCATAGGGTGGGTAGATGTTCTTCCATCCTTCCATTGATAGTTAATTGATACTTAGAAGAGCATAGTGTTACTCTTCCTTTATAAGGTGCATTCAGGTGTCAGACTGTCAAAGGGCAGGAACAATGGTGTTACGTTGTTCTTCAGAAGTTCTGTAAAACTCTATAACCTTTTATACAGGAAAATAAAAACCAGCTGTAGTAATTTCTCCTATATTATCTGTTATGTTACCCTGTGACACTTGAAAGGTGCTTGGAAATAACACAAATTCTAGTTCTGTAAATTTGCTACCTTGGCATTGAAGGGGGGAGCACTTGAATGAAAACAGGCCACTGAGGGAAAAGAGTTTAGGAAACACAGGCTTATGGGAAGCCCTTAAGAGGACCGAGAGGCTTTAGTTAGGGTGAATTTCATAGAACCCTGTAGAAGTTGGTGTGCTTACAAATAGAAATAGAACTTTTATAGTTCTAGAACTTTCACATACAATTAAATAACCAAGGAAGAGTGTTGTATAGAAGTATTGCAAAATTTTCTAGGAAAGTTACGGTTTTCCTCATGAGGGAAATTGGATCAGATTTGTGTAACAGTTTGTAAACTTTTTATGATGTTTTGTTTGTGATGTTACGAAAACCTGTTTTTAGACTGCTTTATTAGGCCAAGGCCAAACTAATTTTGGATGAGTCTTCTCTCACTTTTCTAATGAACTCTCAACTGTTTTAGTGAAATGCTGAGTTCAACATGAAAACTGTATGCATACTTCTATAGTGAACAGAAATATTTAACTCACCTGGAAAGTAACTCATTCTGCATGTTTCAATAATGCCTATTTCTTTTGATCTATGTATAAATACATACCTAAATATGTAAACAGAATACATTTGGTATGTATTTTAAGGATTTCAATGGGGCTGTTCACTGTAGTAGATCTGTATCCATTCACTGTAAAAAGGAACATAAGATTAAGGTTAGACTAAATGCAGGACTTCAGTGTGACTAGGATTCATTGAGGTGATTGCTGCTCTTGACCTAATTTGTTAACCAGAATCTTGTTGAGCTCCAGCCCTCATTGTGTATAGCAACAGAGTACATAGCATTCTTTTCATGCTGAACAAATGAGTATCACTATTTCACCTCAAATTCCGGAAAGGAAAAAAAAATGTCAATTTGTGAAAATAAATCTGCAGCAGCAATTTTAACTGGAAGAAGCAATCATGTTGCATGTTTCTCATCAGTGCTTTTTAAAAAATAGGCGATAAAAATTCTCAGCCTTTGAGATGTAGTGTGTATTACTTGCCAACCAGTATTGTACTTCAGTGTACTGAAAAATGGACTTGCTGCTTCTGTGTGATATATGCAGGTTTCTGAAAGCGAGCAAAAGTGAGCCATTATGTGTATAAATTGCTATATAAATTAGAAGTTTACATATAAAATACTAAACGGTGATAAAGAAGAAACATCCTCATTAGTGGTATATTCTCAAGAATTTTAGTAAGCCTTTACATAATATTGACATGAGGTGTTGTTACTACATACCTCTTAAAAATCTGTCCTTTAGTCCCAGCTGCCAGATTGCTTATTCCTCTGCACTGTTTGCACTTGCATGGCAAAACAATGAACGTAGTTCATTTTTATAAGCTGCCTTCCTCAACAAAGGTACATATTTTTTTCTTCCTCCTTCCCCCTCCTTTAAACTGAATCATTCAAGAACTTCCATCACTTGTGTGTCTTAGGTGTACAGAACAGATGGAAACATGGCATATTCCAAAGGGAGGTAAAGAGCAGTTTTGCCTCTCCCTGTCACATTGAGACAGAGTTGTTGAGAGCCACCCTTAGACATCACTGTATCAGTGCCTTGCAGGTATTTTTATGTGGAACTGTAGAAGGAAGGCTTTGCTCCTTGCAATCTTTTTCCCATTTTATAGCCAGACTACAAATCCACAGGACTTTAGAGAGCTGTGCCAGTTTCTCTACCACTTCCTATGGTGTGTAATTGCTTTCAGAAGCTGCCTGAAGGAGAAGCTCTACTTTTCTAACAGTAACAGTGCACTTGTTACAAGGTGGCCCAGGAAGCACAAGGTTTTAGGTTGCTCTCCACTGGATATTTTGTGGCACTGCCAACTCTCCCAGTGAATTGTTCAAGTCTCAGGGAATTTTGATTTGTTCTGAAAACTGCATTTTATAGAACTTGCTCCCATTCAGTTCTAGTCTTTGAAGCAGAAAAAGGTTTTAAAATGCTGAAGTCTGTGAAGTGGAAAGCAAACTACATAAAAAGACCTTACAACAACAGACCAAACAGGAATGTTTTTAGCATCACCTTTTTTAGACTAAGCCTATTTGGGATCCTGCTTATAGCTTCTGAATGTTTGTTCTGCCCTGACAGGGAGGGTGAGTAACTATTTATTTTAGCAATCTTTTGTAAATTCTCTAGTAGAAATTGGCCCATGGACTGAAACTGCTAAATGAACTGTATTATGCAGAAGGTGGTGTTCTCAAAAATTAGGATTTAAATTTTTCTACTAAAATTTGAACATTCCTATATTGTGCTTTCAAAACCAGTTCTGTGAAAATAACTTCAGCAGGCTTTGCTGATACAGACATAGGAGAAGAAAACTGTTCTTAAAATATGTTCTTTAAGTTCTCCATTTTAGGCTGTTTAACCAGTATTTCCATACCACCTGATTCAGGTCTTTACACTCGCTATGCCAGAATAGATCTGCAGAGTTATTGACCCTCTGCAGATTAACTTTATTTATAATGGCTCTGTACATTCGGAGTAAATGTATATTTGTGTTTCCCATGGATGGAAATAGCTGTGCCAGTGGAAACTTCCCAAATGTTCTTACACACTAAGGTATCCATTCATAGGCTAAAATAACTGCCACAGTTCATCAGTAAAGTTCTATTTATAAAAATATTTTTTTATAATTTTGGTCTTAGACTGTATTTAC
>JANHFX010010882.1:18442-59376 GCA_027560015.1 Chloroceryle amazona | reverse complement strand
TAATACTTTTATTGGATTTTTTTAAAGTGTTGACAAATAATAACTGCCCACTCAGAACTTTAAGGCTATTTTTAAAACTGATCCCTTTGGTCAGACAAACAGATGGAGGTTCTGTGGACCTGACACATCATCTGGTGCATTAATTGGAATTTTTTGCTTCAATTCATTGACTCATGTACTGTGCCATATGCAAGCACATAGAATCTCTAAGAATAAGCATTTCTGATACCTTCCTTTTGTGTGACCAGATCAAAATATGGGTGGTCATTGTTATTACTCTGCTAGAATACTTTGTCAGACTTGCAAAGGATGTAATCAATCAATTCTGCTGTTAACCAAACATCTGGTGATACGCAGTTATAAGAAAAACAAACTTTATAGTAGACTGGTGTTTGTAAGAAGTAATTAGCTTGGGAGAGATCTGTCATGTTTATTCTCTATTACTTTGCAAACTGGATCTAATGATTGCACCGGTTTTTAGTCTTGTGTCTTCAGCTTCTGCCAGGGCTACAGAGAAGGGTATGTCTGTTTATCGGTCTTTCAGTGAACAGGAGGTCATAAGACATGCTGTCTTCTTCATTTCTTCAGTGCTGCTTGTTGTCTGAGGTCATATTGATTTTTCTGTATTAATTCAGAGTCGCTGTAGCATGTGCACTGTTTCTAGGCTGACGTGCACTCATTGACTGTTTTATTGACATACTTTGGCAGTGGTTTTTTCATCTGGTCTAGTGCTTATAGCATTTTTTGAGTAACATTTTTTGAATTATTTCTGAAATACATAGGTGGTGTAGCTGTATGAGATCCAAATGCAAACTAAAGGTTTAAAACATAACTGATATGATGACACAATGATTCACTTTATAAACTGGGAAAACAAATAGCCATCAAGTGGGTAAGAGGTAAATTCCCTCAGGGATGATTACAGATATTTTCAGCAACATCAGCTTTTTTTGTAGACTGAAAGACAGATGCTGCTATACTTGAAAGCATGTCACCTCCCTGCTGCATTTGTCATTGTAGATTTTTTTCTTTGGAATTGCTGGTTTATGTGTGACACAAATGTGTGCAGTTACTTATGGTAGCTTTATACCAACTCACAAATTAAGTTACCGTTTCTGTGTTGAATCAACTGTAGAATGGCTTTGGAATGACTTTGACACATAAGGTTTTTTCTTAACTGTATTTATTATAGGGAACGTAATAAAAATTTAAGAACTACTCAAAACTGTGTGCTATGTCTAATCTTAATGATTATTTATGATTTTAGATGTCCTGATTTACATTATACAGTTGTTTTTCTATATAATTACAGATTCCCCACTATAGAGTGTGCAGTTGAATTATAATGAAACAACACAATTCATGCTGCAGGTGGTAGGCAGTCCAGAAAGCAGCCTATGGGAAATTCTTGGTTGTGTCTACAAATTATATAGTTAAAAAGGATTACATCTACTACATTTACCTGCAGAATCCTCTACTCATAAGATACTTAAGTTTCATAGGGTGAAGAACTTAAGGTTATATTTGACAATAAAGCCTGTTAGCTGAAGTTATGGCAGTATTTTATGAATGCAAAGCATTTTGTTTATGTTGATTATTTGCCTATTTGTATTGAAATATCCAACAAAAAAGTCTGTAGAATTCTGACTACATTAGGTTATGTATTTAACATTTAAGTCAAGATGTAACTCAGTGCTGAGAGACCTGGGGCTGTTTAGTCTGGAGAATAGAAGACTGAGAGGGGATCTTATTAATGTTTACAAATATCTGAGGGATGGGTGTCAAGTGGAAGGGACCAGTTCCTTTTCAGTGGTGCCCTGTGATAGGATGGGGGGCAATGGTCACAAACAGGAAGACAGGAAGTTCCACCTCAACATGAAGAAAAACTTCTTGACTGTGAGGGTGACAGAGCACTGGAACAGAATTTCTAGTTTATACCTGGGTAGATAGGCTTCAGCTGAATATTTTTCCAGTAGCTGGAGGGCAGCTCACCTATTCCTAGAAACATTTCTCAGTTTTTTTAGAAAGTATAAAATGGACTTTTTTCCCCACTGATACATTTCTTCCATCAGGGTGTATCTCTAGCACACCTTTGCTATTCCTTCTGGCAGTAACACCTTTCTATAAAAGAAAGTTTCGAGTCAATCACCAGATTGTTTTTGCAAATAATTGCATTTTAAAATTATAACACGGGAGTCAACCTTCTTTATTGTGTTATTTTTTTCTGTGCTGATTTAACCACTTTGTTTACAAAGGTCGCCTCTTGTAGATTGTTTTCTTGTTTTTTTGTGTTTTTTTTTTAATGAGAAGGGGAGAGCCTATTGTATAATAACCCATGTGCTTAGAGTAAACATGGAAAAGAAGAATCACAGATTCCTTTAATAGCTTTACTGAGGAGATGACCTTATTTTGCAACCCAGAATTTCATTGAGCATTCAACACACACGTGTCCTTAGCTTCGTCTGTATTTAATTTCTGAGAGGAAGGTAATGTGTTGGAAGTGGCTTAGGAAGAGACAGGTAGAGTCTGGGGAGATGCAATGCCTGCCCTCAACAGGATGACCATCAAGCCTCTGCAGCTTCTGTAGAGCTGTAGATGAAGCAGGAAGGATCTGTATGAACCAGATCTGTTGTGCCACTGGGGCAGGCAGTCTTCCAGGGATAAAATGTAAATTATCTGTTAAGTAAGGATGCTGCTTAATGCAGGGGAAGCTGTTTACCGAGACTCAGCAAGCCACATGAACGTTACATTTTTAGACTTAAGACTGAGGCTTTTTATGGGAGTTAAAATAATCTGAAACTGGCTGAACAGGACAGTGATGAATGGATAGTGCTGACTGGATGGTTTCTGTCTTCAGTCACTTGACTTGGGTGGGTTCACTAGTTAGAGCTCTGTGGTGGTTTGACCTTAGCAGGACACCAGGTGCCCACTAAGCTGCTCTATCACTTTTATTCCTAGCTTTCATAAAGGTAGAATACTACACTAGATTTTTGGTCTTCCTTCTGTAGGCTTCCTTGCTTTAACAGAACAAGATCAAGCAGTAGTGTGCAACCCAACTTCATATGTAACCAGAATCTTTGGTTTTAAAACTCATTGTACAGTGTATCAACTGAGAACCGATTTCCTTTGAAGCTCTGGTTTCATGTAGGTAGGGCTTGGGAGACTATTTTTTCCCCATTCAGCTTTTCATTTCTTCAGCACCAAAAGAACAACACTCATTCAAAACACAAGTGAGTAAAAAGGGTAAAATCAAAGAAATAAAAGAATCTTAAACTGATTTGCAAAGTGTTCTCCTTCTGCTATTCCTTCATTTTCTCCTTTTAGGGATAATTAAAAACTATTACTGATAAGTCTTTTCTCTTGGGTCTTCTTTCCTTTAATCTTGAAATACCTCTGTGCTTAAGTGTGGATGTTTATTACAGAAATGAACAATTTTTCCTAGGTTTCTTTCTTCCTTCCTCTTCTTTATGACTGTGTTTACAACTGGAAGAAATATTTGCCCATCCATATCTTGAGTTTCTAGTTTATTAACAACAGTGACAAACAAACAAATGTCAGCAACAAAAAAACAAAACAAAACAAAAACAACAAAAACAACACCAAAACAGAACAAAAAAAATATGAAAACCAAAAAAAACCCCACAACCAAAACAAACACACCAAACCACACAAATAAAAAAACTGAACAAACAAAAACCCCAAACAAAAACAAACAAACAAAAACACCAAACCCGCCCAAACATAATTGCCTTTATGCTAATATGGAAACTTGAAGGTTATGATGGTCAGCCAGACAACTTTGTCATATCTCATGTGGACACCTTTAAATAAAACTCTTGTTTTCCTAAATCTGTTAAAATAAGTTCATGTCAGTAGATACCCGTAATTCATCTAACTCTGGTGCATATTTATTGTTAGCATAGTAGGTGATGTGTTTATTCTGAGATGAAATTTCACCTGTTGGTAGCATGGCATCTGAAAGCAGATGTTTGTGTGTTGCTGTTCAAATGATAGTAACTGGAAGGCCTGAGATGAGGAGCTGTGGAATAATAGTGTGAGTCCATATTAAGTTCTTTAAAGTCAGTGTTAACCTGCAAGAGAAGTCATGACACATGCGTTTGGTTGGGAAAATGAACCTTGCAGGCTAAATGTTCAAATCCAAAATTATTTCTAAAGGTATCTGTGCAAATGCAAATCAGCACCTGATGACAATTTAGTCTGTTGGTGCATGATCCTTTTAAACTGCACAGTTCAGTGAAGAGGTTTTCCAAAGGGTGCTTATGCAATTTTGACTTTGTGTGGCAAATGCCTTCATAATGAACATCTCTCCATGGATTTATAGCCATCCTTTGGATTGTATCCAGTTTAGCTGATTGAACATCTGGAAAGCATTGTGTGTTTGTAATAAGCCCTTGCTGTATGAAGCTGGCTCAAGCTTTTCAGGCGAAGATCGATGACCTTTTCTTGGCAGGCTTTTAGCTGTTTGCCAAAACAAGTGCTTCACAGGGAGCAAGACACCGGTAGAAGATTTGGTTTAAAGGCACCTTTGTATTGTACTGTAAGAGTTTGTACTTGTTTAATGAAAATTGCATTAGACTGGAATAGAAAAGTAATGAAACTCATATACATATCATGTTCCAAACTGCTGTTCCTCTATTCTCCATTTATGTAGTAAAAGCTCGGATTTCAATATGTTTGTTTTTTCCCTGACAAAATTGTGCAAGGCCATTGGAATAGTCTTGTTTAATTTTAGCACTTTGTATGCCTAGTGTGTTTTTTGAAGAAGACTGGAGATAAGTGTCAAGTTAAAAACTAGAATGGTGTTTTCATGCATAAGTGAAACATGAACAAGTAATAAGATTTGAAATAGAAATACATTTTTGGAAATCTGTATATGGCTCTCTATTTCCCAATAGAAGATGCAACATAGATTAATCCAATGCTTATTATATAGAAGCATGATATGTGAAAAATATGTACAATATTACAGTTTGTATGTAATTGTTTTGTTGTACTTTATAAAATGTGTAGCCTACTCTGTGTTATGATTTGTTTCTGTTTTGCTCTACACTTCTGTTGTTGCAGTCTTGTGCTCTGAATTGATCTGGTCCGTCTTTACCCTTATGTTCCCCAACAGTAGTCAAGTCTGTTTATTGTTAGTATCATTGAGGAAAAAATTGTTGGTATAGTCTATTTTGATTAATCAATTAGAAGATTGCATTACCTCATCTATTCAAGACACATCTAGCCATGTTCCTGGCCATTCCATGTACTGGCGAGATTTTTGAAAACTTTTGGAGGGTTAATGTCTTCTGTGAACATCATTAACCAAATGTTTACTGCCTTCACATAGCCTAAAAATCTACTTCTATTTTTAATATATGAGTCCTACAGTAGTGTAAGCATCTGGAGTTTTAAAACCTATGTGTTTTTCTAGTATAGTCTTGAAAGGATAAAACGTTTGAGTACAACTGTAAACAGAAGTTAATTTAGGAAAGTTTCTTAGTGGAAGCTCAAAATCTGCATATGGTTGCATATTAATAAATATCCATTGAAAACAAGCATTAAAAAGTGTTGTAATATATTAAACAGAGTTAAATAATTTTTCATGTTTAAAAAGCTGTTTTAAAGAATCAGCTATTTAACTGAAAAATACCATCATCATTTCTTAGGTAAAAACATGAATTTCAAGCTCACAGACTTTTTAAAAATAGTAAGCAGAGGTTCTAAAAAGACAGTCCCATTAGGTTTGCTCCTTTTCCATAGGAACTTAAATCATTTCAGTATTTTGCATTTTAAATATAGGAAGAGTGAATAACATTTAAAAGCCTGTGGTACATAGCATGGAGTTTTGGTTTTGAGAAAAGTTAGTACATTACATATTTTGCAAATCAGCAAAATTTTGCTCTTACTTTTGTTTTGAGGTAATGATTGTGCAGTACAGTGAGTGTCCCAATAATTGGAGGTTAAAGTTAGAGTAATAAAGAACACTACCTTGTCTTTAGTGAATATGACCATCATTAAGACGGACTCTTGGACTCTGTTTTGCTACTGCACATTTGATACTGTTAAATATGTGTGTTTATACCTCTCAGTGGTAAGCCATTCTTTGCACTGTTGGAGAATATAGCAAACTATAATCTCAGTATTTTATAAATGACTATTACTAGCTGAAGGAAGCACATAACTAAAAATATTTTACCAAAAAAGTGGGTAAAAAAAGCAGCATACAAAATGGCGGTAGTTCTGTTGGTCAGAAGCTTTGTTGGTTACACTTACGACGTCAGAAATTTTTTTCTTATTTTTATAACAGCATCTGTGCGCATAATTTGGTAGACCTTCAGTCTGTGATGGATCTCTAAGGCATATTTTTAGGTAAATCTGTGGATTTTGCATCACAAAACCAGAATGCATGCATTGGAAATCCATTATCCTAGAATATAACAGTGTGGGTTTGTGGTGTTGTTTGTTTTGTTTGTTTTGTTAGTTTGTTTGGGGGGTTTCATTTGTTTTTTGTTTGTTTGTTTGTGTGGTGGGGTTTTTTTGCTTTTTTTTAATTCTTTAAAGATTTTGGTAATCATAACATGTTCTTGGAAATGCCTCTGTAAAGGCATATGTAGTGTTAATACTGTTTTAATTCTGGTGCTACCCTCAGAACAGTATGGTTTGCAAGACTTGGTCATGTTGCTTTTCCTTCCACCAGCCCTCTTACCCCTGCCTCACCTTCATACTGATATTTGTCTGAAAGAACAAAAATACTGTGGTAAATTGTTGTATGTAGTTGGAGGTACCTCTAAAACAGTGAGGTAGAGCAGTTCATTTTCCATAGGTACCTTTACCTGTTGTACAAATTTACGCTTTCCTTTTCTCTGCTAGAAGCCTTTTCACAGATTCTTTGTATCTGGGGGGGGAAATTGTTTTGCCGCTACAAAAGGCAGTCTCTGGACATAAAAATGACTGAGTAGAGCATCTGTGTGTTGCTTGGAAGTTGGAGTTCTTAAAAGAAAGCTTCAAAGAAAGCAAGATGCAAGTCTGAAAGGGAAGATCAAGTCCTTTAAAATTTTTCTGGATTTTCAGAAGGACTATACTAAGGGACATATGACAAGCTGAGATAGATGTTCTGATTTAAACACTGCCTAGTCCTTTTTCTCTTTTTCATGCTATGACTTTTAGTTTGCCTTCATTATTTCTGCCATATTTCTATAATGTATTCTTCTAACAAAGTGAATTGTATGTGATGGCAGGAATAATGTAAAATACAGATTTTAATCTGCACTAGCAGCTTTAACAAACTGCCTGATATATTGGACTTTTCAGCTATTGCATGTGGTATAGATCCTTGATTTCTCTTATACTAAGGCTGGGGTATATTTATCAGAAATTTTGTCTCTGTAACACAGAGTAAAGTGCTAGTGAAACAGCTAGTCTAGGGCAAAATACTCAACATAAATACATCTGAAGAGTTTTAATAACTCCAGTTTGCACCAGTGATGCTCCTTCTTCCAAGACAGAATATAGATAGAAAAATCTCATAATGTTACATTGTGTGTTGTAAAGGAACACTGAGAAATGCACCTTTTCCACTTACTTCTCTGTTGATAATCCCAGATCAGTACCAGGAAACCAGATCTTTCATATTAATTCCTACATATGTGCTTTTCTTTATTAGACTGTTTTCAAAAAAGTCTTTAATACTGTATTTTTAACTTCTTCCCATCATCTTGGAAGTCTGCTCTGCTCTGAAATGTGCAATGTAAAGGAAACCTTTCCCATTGCAATTCATAAATTCTCTATAGTAGGTAAGTGGCCCAGGGTTCAGGTATCAGTTCAGCTCTGTCTGAAATACTGAAAGCAGCTGTACTTCTCCCTTTTAAGAGCAATGTAATTGTTTACATTTGCACAGCCATATCATAAGGCAAGAAAGGACTAGAAAGGAGCAAGGAACTTATTTTCCAATTTAGACTTCAGAAAAACGAAACTGTGTGAATGCATAATTGCTTTCAGATTTTGGTCAGGATGTTTGAACATCTAGTCAGACCTTTGTTAAAAAGATGATGTAGTATTTAACTACTGTACGACAAAGAACTGAAGCCATCCTGTTTTCTTTTTTAAAAGAGTGCTCATTTAACAGTACAGTTCTCTCAGTAATCCTGTGCAAGGGCTTTATTTGGGTCTTGTACAAGTCTGATGACTACTGTAGGATTGTCTTCATATCTGAAGAAAGTTCCAGATTTAGAGGACAGAATATTAAGATCAGTTTTGAGGCTTTGCCTCAGTGGATGAGCTCTTATTTTTACAAAAATAGTCCTGTGCATTTCAGTTAATTAAGTAAACAAGTAACGCACCTTCACGTGTGCAATTAACATTTTATTTAAGTTATATATTAATTTATAAATATTATATTCAGAATCAGAGTTCAGAAATATTTCAGTGTTTTGTAAAGGTCTGTGAGAATCATATAGAATATGTGATGAACAAAAGAACAACAACAAAGAAGGAAGAAAAAGGTCTCATTAGCTGTAAATGCAGGAAGTAAAATTTACATAGTGGGAATTTTGTTTTTTAAACCATAGCAAATTGTGTTTCAGTGTCTGATTCACCATGGTGTTAGATCAGCCTGTGGACTAAATAATTTTCTTTACTTTCAAATGCTTCAAAGTGTTTCGGAAAAAAAAATAGTTAAAATTTATAAAGAATTCTAAGGTGGTTTTAATAATTTATTTTTATGCATTCCGTAAGTACAGCAGTTTTTGCTAATATCCATGTTGGCAGATGGTAATTTTAGAGCATGCAGTTTTCATGTGTTCATAGTTTTTGGAATAAATAGGAAAATATAGTTGTAATACTGAATTCACATCAAGACTGAGACAAATTCAGTACTTCTGGAATCACTGATTAAACAACTTTATAATATTTTTGAGGAGGGGGCTATCTGTTTAAACCCTGTAACTGAAGTGATTTATACATATACCACTTGACTTTTGGCAAGATTATTCTGTGCATCAGTAGACTCTGGGAAACAGGAGTACATTTGCCTGTTGTGCTGCAAGGCAAATATTAGTAAGTGGAAGTTTTCCCTGATCGAAAGAGGGAAATATTGGATTTAATGGGAAATAGATATTGGAAGAGAACTTGAGATTTAGATTTATATCTTGTTTTCAGTTAACTACCTACTCTTCATTGAAAGAGTAGAAAGTACACTGTACTGTACTTGGCAGTTATTAAAATACAGTTTATCCCTGCTTCAGAATCTTAACTGAACTTTTAGCTGGGGTGAGTGTTTGTGCTGTTTTTTTAAGGATTCATTACTTTTAAACCCTTTTTGCTGGCTAGCATTACTAAACTGTTATCAGGGGTCCTTTTTCAAAATCCTTTCTCAGGGTATTTTACTGAATATAGCACCTTTGTATACAAATGCAGCAGCTATTAGTTCTTAGTTATACTTTTACATTTGAGAGTGGTAAACTGACCAGAATGAATAACGAATGAATGGCTTTTCCTCCCAATGTGTGATGCTGTAGTGGATTTCAGAACTGATTTTAAAGCAGCAAAAATGAGATAAAACAAAAGACTCTACTAATGATTTTCAGGATTTGAGGTGAAAAATCTTTAAAGTTTGTTTGTTTGTTTTTAAAAAAGATTGTCCTCCCTGTTTTTTTATTATTAGAGAGCATACATTACGCATGCTTATGAAGATTAGGCATCTAACATGTATAAGATATATTTTACTTCTTCATTTAGTATTCAGTATCAGAAACAACATTTCTTGTTTTGTTACAATACTGCTTTGAAGGGTTCGATTGTGTTCATTTCAGAAAAACATATACATCATTAAGAGTTATTTAGCTTCTCTTTGTTAGATTACTCATTTCCCTTGTCCGTGCTTGAATATTTGAGTAAGTTATGTAAGGAAATCACATCTTGTTCTTCAGGTATTTTTCCTAATTTTTTAAGTGGGAGGTGAGGGAGATTTCCCATATGCAGTACTACCTAGTTTGATGTCTTCTCTGAAGGACTGCGTGCTCACAGTCTTTCCACTTAGGTTAGCCAAGCCATTTGGCATATTAGGATGTGATCCAGCTTTTCATATTTCTTTTTCTTTGTAGCACCACAGTCCTCATTATTTACAGATTTCTATCTCTCTATAGCTTCAGAAAGGCTGAGTTGGGATATGAACTATCAAATAGCATGGGCCTATGTTCCTGTATTCTTTTCAGGCTTATCACCCATTTCCTGAGCCTCAGCAGGAGTGAGTGGAACTCTTGCCACCAGCTGGACAGATCATTTCAGTTGTTGGGCACACTGCTGTCTTGCAAACTGAGAATGATGACTTGGTGAAAGATGAGGAGTAGGAAATACGAACATTTTTATTCTATGCCAGTTTCACTACACTTAACTAACTATGGAAAGAAAGTATTGGAAAGTATTTAATTTCATTTCTACTACCTTGGGAGAAGAAAGCCTTTAAGAATCCTGAAGTCATTTGCAATAATAACCTTGTGAAAAGCTGATGCAACTAACACTGTCCAATACATTCTAGAAAAGTTTCTCTGCAGTGTTAATACTTTTTTTTTTTCCCCTAGGAAACAAGACTCCTGATTCCCAATGTAATATGTAGTAAGAGTAGTGGAAGCAGTTTCCCTTTGCTGTGTATATGACAGACATACAGGCTGTAAAACTTGTCTTTGAGAACTTGAGTGTTTTTAACTTCTTTGCCCAAACTCTTTTATCATATAAGATATAAAAATGGGATTATTTTGTTACCAAATTCTTTTGAGTTGCAAATGCCATATGCTGCTGAAGTCACAGATATCATCTCTCTGAGTTGTATTTACATAACAGTTTAAGCATTTTTCCTTTTAGTGGTACTGTTACTGCTAACGTTATGAGCATTGAAGGACTCTTTAAAAGTGGATTGGGTTTGCTGTAGCAGCAGTGAAACTGAAACTGTATTTTTGGTCTGAGAAAATGGATAATGGGAGGCATGCAGTATTACCTTGGTGATTGTAATGAGGCCTACCCAGTTCCACTGGAAGAATTTTACATCAGTAAGAGATTTGGAAGAAAACATGGAAAGAATCCAACCTTCCAGTTTCATACCTACACTAGAAAGACTAAGAAAAGCATTTGTCTTTAAACATCTGGAATCTATTTCTTCAGTTTGCTGGTATTGATGTTGGGTTGCATTTATTCATTCTTCTTCTCTCTGCTCCTGGGAGACGTACGGTTGGGGTTTTTAATTAGTTAGAAAATGGAAGTTACTGTTAAGGATTACTCAGAATAAAGTTAAATAATGGTGTTGTTAAATTCAGTAGGATCTAAATTTTATTACTAGTTTCCTATTTTTATAGCATCCAACTCAATCTTTTTCTCCTTTTCCCTTCTAGTCCTTCTTCTGATTTACTGATACTTTTATGTAGCTATAGAAGCAATAGCAGTTCAGAAGATTTAAGAAACAGGCACAAAAACGCAGTAATTGTGAATAAAGAAAATTTTAATGTATTTCTTTTTAAAGGCATCAACTTTCTTTTTTTTCCCTTGGTTAGCGCCTATTTTTGGTAGCTCCTTCTAGAGAACTTAAAAAGTTGCGGTAGTTAGGCAGATGGTCTCTTGAGTCAGATACATCTTCACAGAAAGAAACGTGGAAGGAAGGTTTTTTCTCCTTTTATTTCTTAATTTTCCAGGGATGTAGCCACCTATCTAGCTTAGGTTCTTGTGAAAATCCCACATGGTATCTGTCTGTTTAGGCATTAAAGCTTTAATCTGTCCTGTGCTTCTTTGTACGGGGTTTGATTATGCACAGCTCTCGGCACCAGTGCATATGAGTAGTGTCTTCTCTTGTTCTGACTGCTAAACCAAACAAAGCTTCTTTTATGCCTTCTTACAATGGGAGGAAGAGAGCAGATGACTATTAATCGCATTGTTTGAACTTGGAGCTAAAAATCAAAGTCAGACTTTGTTCTCCTGGTTACTGTAAGGTTGGATTGAATTCATTATCTTGCTGACTGGCCTGTAAGTGCCTTCCCTTGCTTCCTGCTGAGCTGCTTATCCTGGCCTGAAGTACGTTGCTTCCTCTTCCACTTCCTGCCAGCTTCATCTCCAGAAGTGCAGGCAGGCCAAAGTGAAGTCCCTGCCCCGGCAAAACTGATTCGTACTTGGATATCAGTATTTGGAGCTGTAATTTCCTGTAAATCCTTCCTTGCTGAGGTCTTTAAAGCTTGCTGTAGTTACAATAAGTAAAAGCACTTAAGTAGATGACGGAATCGGTTGAACAGAGGCATGGATTTTCCTCTCTGATTTGTCTTGGAAGGGCTACTGAAATCTGTAATTGCTGTGGGGCAAAGTCACTATTGTGGTGTGGTAGAGAAACTGTGGCTGTCTTACTCAGAGTTCATTCTTAGCAGGAAAATGTCCCTGCAAATTGCAATATTTGTGTTTTGCTGCGAGTTTTAGGGATAAATTAGGCTGTCTTTTATATTAATAATGAGCTATGGAGCTGCCAATCCAAAACACTAATTTTTGTACATTTTTTGTTTGAGAAGATAAACAGAAACCATGGGAATAACAGAATAAATAGGAGCTACTGTTGTTAAAAGACTGTTGAGATTATAAACCCAAAATTAATCTTACCATCAAAAAGATGAAAAAAAGATTAGATTAAATTATTTGCATCGGTCAAGAGGACAGTTATATATATGTGTGTGTCTGCCTACAAGTATGTGTGTACATATGTAGTTTAAAGAATTAATTTATAACTGAAATAACTCTTGTGAATTCCTGGTAAATGTTAATATTTGATATATTGCTCCATTATGGTTTTATCAAGCAGTTCAATAATGAATAATGGTTGTAATAGTATTGGTATATTTATTCATATTAATTTAGTATGTATCCTTTTTATTTTCGAATGACCAAGTTACTTCTAGTTTTTATTCTAGGTTATCATTGTTGCCTATCTGGATTCTTACTAGCGATAATAAATTAACTCTTAATCACTTAACTGGAAGATGCTAGAGTACATAAAATAGCTTAAATTGTCTTGTCAGTGTTCCCTGTTCCTGTTGCACTGTGGTGTGATCTCATTTATATACCATTGCTCAACTCAGATCTTCATTTTCCCACACCACGTTCTTCATTTGAATGAGGAAACCTCATATTGTTAATGTTGAGATGGCTGCATCTCAACATTGAAAGGCCCTGCTGAAGAACAGCACTGTTTTATAACACTGGGTTACATGCTTTTACTTCCTGTTTCTGCTTGTGACCTCGAGGTAATTTTATATTCCTAGTGTAAAAACACAGAAATAGCTATCTGAAAACAAAATAAAAAGGAAAAAGCAAAACCAGAAGACATTTAAGAGTTTCTTCAAGCAAGGAGTGTGAAAAGCTTGCTAAAATTTAAGCAGCAACTGACTGTGCAGCAGAAATTAATGTAAGGCATTTTCAGGGTTTTATTAACATCTCTTATCAGAGGTATGAAAAAAAAAAAGCCTGTATAAACAAGTTGCCAGACAGTAGGTAGTGTAATTTAGAAGTAAAATATTGTATAAAACATAATCTTGATACCATGTTCTTACTCCTTCTGGTATCATTTACATCCTTGGTAAGGAAAACAGCCAAGATTTCCTGTGTATGGCAATAATGGCATTTATATAGTATTTCTTATCATCATAGAATACTTTATATGTTGCATAAGCTTTACAACATCTTTAGATGGTGAATTATAGGCTAGTGGGTTGGTTAGGGAATACAGGATTCAGGAAGCTGCCTTAGCAAAAAAGCATTCACAGCTTTGGAGAAGTCATCATTTTACCTTACATCTCGATTCTCTTTGTGTGTGTACAATGTTACTAAATAGGACAGCCAGGAATAAAGGACATGGAAAACTGAATCAAGCAGGTAGAGCTGCAAAGAGACTGGAGCATATTGGAGCTGGGATTAATTCTTACAATGCCCATGCTGCCAGCCTGAACTCAGACGGTTAGGCACTGTGAAGAAAAAGACTGTTGAAAACTAATGGATGCTTTTGTGTTGGACACTACATCAGGGTAGCCTTTTAAATCGTTTTTGTTAACAAGGAAGCACATTTCTGGAGGAAAATATTTTTAGAAATGTTGATATTTCTGGTTGGTTGGTTTGTTTGTTTTCATTGCAGTACTTTCGAGCCTCTAACTAGTAGCAAGTGCTTTATGTTTTTGCCTTAGGCCATCTCACTATGACAGATTAAAAGGCAGAGTTTCTTTCTCGGACTGGGCACTGGAGCTTGAGTTCAGCTTCCTGAAGGAGGGGCTATCAGCTATGTGCTCCTTATTGCATTCTCAAATCAAAACTTCTGAATAATCTGAAGATGAAGTGCAATAGCTTTACAATATGAATTTCTGAATTGCATATATAGATGAAGGAAATACATCAAATGGTTCTGTCAGTTTAGAGGAAAAGTAATTGGTGCAGATTCTGCTTTGCTCTGGTGCTGTCAGCTGCTGGTGAAGACTGAGACAAAGATGCAATGAGCAGGTTTTTTGCCCGTAGGATCAGCGCTAGGCAGTCTTTATAGTATCTCTGTTAATGCTTTGTCACTTCAGAATAGCCTTAGAAGCCATGTGCTTCACCTGTGACCTTCTTGAGAAGAAAACCAAATTTGAATATAAAGACATACAATAATATTGACATGGAAGTAATTAATTTTAAAGCTACTGAATTAGGACTGAATCTCTTTTCAGGATCCAGCTCTATGATCCTTATCCATGGAGGGCAGGAGAGGGTTGCTGATGTACAGGTTGCAAATCACGTCCTTCCTCCTATGTTTCACCAGTGTGACACAGATAGGGGAAAAGCAGCAAGCAGCAGCTTAATGAAAGGGTGCTAATTTGTTGAGTAGTTTTATAAAATGTTCGACATTACAGATTTAGGATAGAGTATCAAACTAGCTCCCTCTCGATGAATCTTTTATCCTTATTCTAGTAACTGTAATGTCAGATACAGACAGGACAATTGCCACACTTCATTACTTGAAAATATTATTTGAAGAGAACGCTTGGTTATGAAAATAGCTGAAACATCCTTTCAAAGTGCAGGTCGTGTTTGAAATGGGCAGCATGTATGCTTTTAAGGAGGTAGAACGGAGATTCTACAGGTCCTTCCTGGGGTGATTCTACAGGTCCTTCCTGGACTATTGCTTAGCTCCTTTTGTGAGAGAGCTTCATACTATTAGGAATTCATCCATGACACAGTGTTAGAACATAATATATGTTTATAAAAGGAGACAACAATAAGTTGCTTTAGATGATGGAAGAGTTACTTTTAAAAGAGAAAATCCTTGGAGGAGTTTCTATTGCTCTTGTTATTCACATTTTGTACACAGTTAATGCTTATTTCAGAGTATTTCAATTCAGTGCTTTTACCTGAACAAAGTTGCATTCATTAATAGCACAGAGAATGGATTTTGATTTGTAATTGATTAACTGTCTTAATGTGTTTGCATCAATTGACAAATGCACTAGCACAAGCAAAAGTGCAATATTGCTCCAAGTAATTTTCCAGCCCTTTGTGTTTCAGTGGCTGGATGGCATTTAAGGTAACTATGCAGTGTAACGGATGCTGATTTCATCCTATATTGCTGTCATGGTAATGACTAATAGTGCTGATAAAAGGCAGTTGAGCATTTGCCTAAGGCATGGAAAACTGACTCTCTAGGGTGAACTGGACCATGATGTCAACATTGTTTGCAGTATATATGGATTCCATCATGGCTCTGTGTTTCGCCTGTCTTTAAATAGTCCTTGCTTTTATGCAGAACTTCTCTGTTCTGATTTACAGTAAAACTCTTGTATCTGTGGTGGTGTTTTGCTGTCTTAAATAAGAATTGGTACTCTAGGCAAAAGCAAAATCTTGAAGTTTTAAAAAGGCATTTCTTTCTGCTTCTGGTATTGAGGGAATACTTGGGTGGCCTGTGTGAAAGCAGTTGGTGGTCTAGCTCTAATTCCTCATGGACACATCAAAACCAAACAAAAATCCCCCTTTGTTATAAACAACACCCTTGCTGATACATTCAACATGGAATAAGAAATGAGCTGTGGAGGAATGAAATCCTCTGACCTTCAGATAAAACTTCTTCTGGAACACTGTCCACATGGGTAGAGAAAATTGCATACTGCTTTCTGAGTTATTTTGGGTTTTGGAATTGGTGTGCAGATACAGTTTAAGAAGGGAACTCCATCCACTGTTTGCTCATTTCTGAGCAAGCAGAGGAAATTAGCCATAGAAAGTTGTATTTGGATACTTACTTATTTCCCTGAAAAGTAATTTCACTGTTTTACCTTTAAGCATGCAATATACTAAAATCTTAGAAGATTTCTTGCCTTAGCCTGTACTAATTAAACTAACAATCTGTAAATCTTACATAATTTGTGATTCGGAGTATAAGTGGTATTTTTGCAGTTCAGAGTGCTCTTCACTGTCAGTCAAAAGAAGAAAAAGCAGTGAATATAGCTCAGAAAAACACACTGACTCCGGTGCCGCACCATTAGATTTTAGCCAGCTACATATAACTGCAAATGTAGAATGTATATTATTTGTGATTGTTTATTACATGTATCTGGAGATAATCCTTCACTTTCTTCCAATGTGAAATACATTCTTTAAGGAACAGCAGTGATGTCATATGTAACTGTAATCATTTTTATGTTGCTTCTATCTGACTATATAATAACTTTTTAAAAGTTATTATTTAAAAAATACACTTTTATTATTACTGTTAAGTTACTGATTAAATTAGTATTCTTATTCTTGAATAAGAATAGTGCAGTATAGAATTTATAAACTTTGAGCCTCTAGATACTATGAGAAATTTATTAATTGGCGAGTTACTCAGGGAGGATACATTGGGTTGCATCAATGTTTTATCACCCATCTATTTTATGACTTGTTAAATAAATTTGATATGCATAGGAAGATGCTAATAAAGTCTACAAATGACTATTTTATATCAGTGTTTCTTAAAAGGATTGCTTTGGAATGAGGGTCTCTAGAAATGATACCTCATTTTTCTCATTCCAAATGGTAAGAGTAATAATTTTAACTCCCGGTGGAATTTCAAAGTAGTTTCTGTTCCTTGGTTTACATGTGGATCTCTGCTTAGGTAAGTTTATCTTTTGTCAGTATGATCCTAGTTATTGATAAAAAGGTGCTGCATAAATAAGCACAAAACTGCATAGGTATACTTAGATGTTGGTATAGTTTTCCAGAAAAAAAAAAAAAAAGGCAGAAATGATAGAATTAGTAGATTGCATAAAACAGACTGAAGACAGAAAGTCAGAAAAGAAAGTGTGACTTCTCTAATGGTGAATAGTCTGGTTCTCGTATGAAGTTGCAGAATACTACACCTACATCCAGAGACTCTTGTTTTCTGTGTTTCATTTTCACCTATATCCAGACACTCTGTTTATCTGCGGTCCTCATCTAAACCTGTTGAGGTGACTAGGAATGCAGCAGATGGTCTGAATTCAGTGTCTACAACATTTCATATTATTTACGTTTTTAGTTGCACCTCTCTGGACTGCTGTATGCAAACAGCTGTGCAGCCTTAGAGCAGAAATCGAAGTGTTCACCTAAACTTTTGTATCTGTCATAATTGTAGGAATACTTCAGTTTGTATTTGTGGAAGATGAGGATTCGCTGTACTGCAATCCTTTCCCAGTGCTGTACATCCCTCTTGTGTTTGACTGAGCACCCTTCTGTCTCATCCTTTCACATGCAATAACGCTGTGGTGGTGTTCAGCTACTTCCTGAGCCTAATAACCCAGTGGAGTTTCTTGTTGGAGGATGTTTTACTTTAAACAAACCATCCATGTTTCTGCTTCTGT
The DNA here is from genome assembly GCA_027560015.1 of Chloroceryle amazona. Classification (NCBI taxonomy): domain Eukaryota; kingdom Metazoa; phylum Chordata; class Aves; order Coraciiformes; family Cerylidae; genus Chloroceryle; species Chloroceryle amazona. The sequence goes on along the minus strand of JANHFX010010882.1, from coordinate 41,515 downwards.
TGTTTCCCAGTATTCTGCAAACCAGGAATCAGGAATGGGAGGTGCCCTAGCTCAGCAGCCGTGCAGCCCAAAGGCTGAATGCTTCCTCCTTGCTCTCTTCAAAACCACTTTTATAAGCCCGTGAAAAAAGTTTTAGTCTAGTTTGACTGAGACCTTCACCCATGCATCTTCAGCGGGGATCACTGCAATGAAACTTAATACAGTTAATTATCAGTATGCTGCAATGTCTTCACTGTTAGCTGAAGACATTTTTACAGTTGGCTGAATAAATTCTTAATGACAGTGAAATTTAGCAGTAGTAAAAATGGAAATGTAACAGGGTATTTCTGTTGCATGCTTAACAAAAATGCAGATCCTTTAAATGCTTAGTTTAAGCTGGCATTTGTATCCCTGCCTTCATTTCAGTTTCTGAAATGTCTAATTTTGTGAGGCTTACCTTCAATTTCCTACACAAGCTGTGGATAAACCAGTACTTTCTGTTTTCAATTATTTCCATGAAGAATGCTCTTCTTACATGTAAAAGGGAATGGAAGCACTGAGAAAATCAGATGTAATTGATGGAACTAAGTGTACCTACTTGAAATTACCGTCCTCCAAAGAAGAGATTCAGGAGTGACAGTACTCTTTCTTACATGAGGCAAAATCTGCAGGTGCATCTGGAGGAAACACTTGGATCCTGTGTGTTGCGCTCTGTTTTTACTGGGCTGTTATTATTGGTCACTGAAAGGCGAGTTGCCAGAACTGGACAGGAAATACTTTTTTTTTTTTTTTTTTTTCTATGAGAGTTTTCTGACTAAAATATACCTTACATAGGCGTATCTGAAAATAGTAGAGTTTTGTCCAAAGCCTTGTTTCCAATCCCCTCCCAGCCATTTTTCTAAAAAGGTTTTTTTCAAAATAAATAAATAAATACATAAAGTGATTTAACTAAACCTCCTTAAGTAGCATGGGACTTTTTAAACTGAGTTTGTTGTAAATAGTGTTTCCACTCCGCTTTGCATTTTGACAAAATAACTCTAGAACAAAAGCGTCCTGAGTTGTTGGGTTTTTATTGTGTGTGTTTGGTTTGTTGTGTTGTTTTTTTAAGAAGTTGCTTTCTAAATATAGGAACTCATAAAGGAGATCTGAAGCACTTCATGCTCAGGTACATGTCACACTATGGTTACTACTTGTTAAAACTTGAAGGATGGATTCAGAAAGAAATATTCTATGGAAAGTCCATGTTCCTTGGGTATGTTCCCTCTCCTGATTTTCAGTTCTTTTTCCCACTGTTCCCCAGCATACTCTCCCCCTGGAAACAGTTTCAAAGCTCTTGCCTATTCCTGTCTGTGCGTTGCCTTCTTCCTAATGAAGAAGATACTGTTCCTTCTGGGAACCTGTTGACTTATTTCAATTGTGATGGAGCAAAAGTGTCAAAGGTAATTATGCTCCTACAAGATTAGTGAAAAAGAAATTTCTTGATGAAGAAGGTAAGACCCCTGTGGAGGATTCGAAGTGCTTAGACTTCATCTCAGACTGGTAGGAGAGCAGACTTTGGTAATGCTAGGGTTTATGGAAGCTCTTTCCTCTGTCATGGTCATCTCCTATTTTTATTTTTTTTTTCCACAGAGGAGCTATTGAAAAAATGCTCATTACTTTTGACTGCAAGACTGTCAAAACAAATGTAATTTAAATACACAGGTTGTCTGTAAGTCTTCTCTGCACCTTGTAGCAGTTGATTCATCACTTTGCTGTCAGGGATGGATCCAGTGATTAGACAGTTTACCTTCTTGCCTGTTGCCTGAAACTAAGCTTGTTCCCTTCTTGAGCACTCTTATGATCTGAGGGGCTTAATAGTCTGAGAGTTTCGCATACTTCACTGAAGTGAGAACCAATTTCAGCATAATAGTCCAGTCTTTGGCACTGAATGATCCACCACCCCTTTGAAGACCTCACATAAACTACGGATTATTTTTTTGTAACAGTATTTGTTACTTTTACTGATTACACAATGCAGCCTCTTCTGAATTTATGTGACTCGTTAATATTTTGTTTAGCTTTTATTTTTTCTTATGAACAACTACTTTATTGAAATGTCTAGAAGCTGTTACATTAAAGGTAATAGGATTAAATTGTATTGTGTCATACAGTTATAAGTTCTATTCTTTGATCGTTTTATTTAGACTGTAGATCATACTTCACAGTAACAGTATCTGGTATTAGGTGGGTGAAAGATCTTGGCCACGTAGGTTCAGTCTATTGTTGCCATTGGAAAAGTTTCTGTAGATCTTGCTCAGTTTTATCCTGTCCCTCAGAGCTCAGTTTTGACCTTCGCAGTTCACTGGTACAGTGCTTTTGTAGGCAAGGTCATAGAATTGAACCTGTGCGACTTGATCTTACAGGTGTTCAGCACCTCTATAAGGGACTAAACTGAACTATGTTGCAGGCTGTTTGGGTTTTGTCAAAAAGGACTTTGATTTGTCATCAGTTGCCTTTGTAACTTATGTCTGATATGTGGCTTCACAGAGGGAGGAGAAAAAAATATTACATGTTACAGGTTGATCAGCTATTGACTAATTGTTAAATGGAGCTGCTGCAAGAGCAGCCATCATAGGCAATGGCAATTGGAGTAACAGTTTTTACTCTAACTGGAAGTACACAGTAATTTCTACTGATTGTTATTAGTACCATTCATAGAGTGGGGTTAATTCTGCTGGTATTCATGGAGCGTCTCAAAGAGGTATCAGAGAGGCTGATTATGTTCTAGCCTGTGCAACAGCAACTTCATTCATATACCTCGTTTTTGCAGGATTTTACATTGCAGCTTCTCAAACATTTGGAGCCTTTCTGCCCAAAGGTATGGTAGCATCAGAAGCAGACACAGAGTAGGTTTATATCTAGAATGAAACATGGAAGTTATTTAGATATTTAGCATATATTTATGATGTAAATGAAGTACCTTGAATTCAAATTGGTATTGGTAGGAAGGATAGATAATAAATAGACCTGCCTAATGATTAATAATTTGGATTTTTTTTTTAAAGGAGCGTGATTGAAAAAGAAACCCCACAAATTAACTAACTGTACTTGCCTTTTTAAATGTAGTGAAGTTTAATTTTTGAGGGCAAGATCCGAGTCCTTTGAGTGAGTAGCACCTTTCCCTCAACTGACCTCATTCTTCCATGGCTGCCCTATTTAGGAGGCAATGCATAGTTATGCTACATGATCATGGTCTGCTGTTTCCTTCCTTGGACTGTCTTCAACAGGCAAGGGCCCACCTTCTGTCTGCCTATAGCTGCTAGTTTATTCAGTCCTCTATGATCTCCTGCTTGACCATGTGCTGAAACTTACCTACAAACCCTTCATGTACTCTCAGCAGATTCTTTATAACTGCTTGCAACACCAGGGACTAATCTGTGATAAGGATGTTGGAATTCAGTCACTGACAGACATTAGTGTTCTTGCCTATAAGTATGGATAGTGACTATAATGTGAGAAATAGCAAACACATCTATATTAGTTATATTTGGGAAATTAACTTTTGCTGTTCTTATAAATCAAAGGTGCCAGTTCATACGTGTAAATGCACTCTCTTCAAACAGGCATCTGAATACTAACTGAAGGTTTAGAGTTTTGTAGTCATATTATTTGGGTTCATTATACTTCCTTCCTAATTAGTTCCACCTTTGAAACTGTTGCACTGTTAAGTTTGTGCTGACAGAGTTGCTAATTGGCAGATATTTCAGGTGTGAAACAGAGTGAGAATATGTGCTTTTTTAGTAATCTGTCTCAAGAAAAAATATTGTTCTTTTAGATCATATTGCTCAAAAAATAGAGGTTGATGAATGAAGATAGAATTTTGGTCTTTTATGCCATGCCCAAATGTGAATTACTCTAATTAGGCAATCACTATTTTAGGACCATGTTTTAAGGTCTGAAGCATAACGTAGATTTGCTTTCAATATGAGCAATGAAAGTAATACAGACTTTATAGCAAACATTACTTTGGTGTTTATCATTTCTACTTTTCAGCTAATTCTGAAGCAGCTAGCTATAGTAATTCATAAAACAGGTCAGTTAGGAAGAGTCTCAGACGTAGCAAAAGTGATGTTACTAAAAGATGCCTGTGTTCTGTGTTTTCCTTATAGAGATAAGAATGCTACACAAATCATGTTTTAAACCAAGGAGATTAGCTGTAGATGCACTTACTATGGCTGGTAATTTTTCTTCAGATTTATCATTTTAGTTCAATGCAGATTGGTAAGAATGTTTCACCTTTTCTAGATATGCAAGTTTTCCATTATACATGTATGTAGGGGAAATGTATCTCTAAATTATTTGAAATGCATGAAGGTTATAATTGGATTAAAATAATTTTCAGTAAAAAAGATTAAGCAAAGTAGTCAAAAGCCAGTCTGCTTTAACATACTTGTAGTGGACAAGTCCAAAATCAATGTGTGTTTATAGTCTAAATGGCCATATGTACACATTAAAGAATAGACTAATTGCTGTTTTTCTGTGTAAATATTTATTGATATGTAAAATTTACTATATACTCTAGATTATTTTGGGAGCCTTCAAATTACATTCCCACATTAAATCCAGGTTGAATGAAAACTTTACTTCTTGACACAGAAACTTTATTCCAGAGTGTGAAAGAGAACCAGACTGATAATCATTGTAACTTCGACACATTTAGCAACTGATTCACAAAAAAATATTTAAAGGGGGAGGATGGACATGACCCTGAAAAAGTATATGTACTGATTTTTTTCTATCTTAATTTCATCAGATATAGTTAGCCAAAAACATTGCAGTCATAATTTCAACTTTAACTGTAGTGCAACAGCTACAGTTGTAGCAATATTTACTAAATTATTCTTGAATCCAGATGATAGTTTCTGAGTTAGAGATATATTTTTTTAAGAGTCCAAATGATGAAATAATTGTCTCCCTTCCAATTCAGTCATTATTCTGAGTTCTTTATTTTAACACATTCCTCAATTCTACTACAGGATTTCTCTAACTTTTGTTTATCCTCTTTCAATTCCTTAATATATGAAAAGGAGAGTTGCTGCTTTTTATTGTGTTTTGCTGTGTGTGTTTGTTTATTTTCTTCCAGGAAAATTTAGATTTTGAGAGAAGATAAATTCACACTGTAGTTGGATTATTTTGTTCTTAGATTTCCAAAGAAGAATCCTTGTCACTATTAATGTTGGATGTATGAAGCTGTAAGGTTTTGCCATTAGACACTGTTTGCAAAATACTTTTTTTGGTTTGTTTGTTTTGGTTTTTTTTTGTATCTTGGTACTGATAAATAGAGTAGATTTTGTTTGCAGAATCACCATGACATTGAAAGATGTTATATAACTGCCATAATTTTGGTTAGCAGGAACTCAATATTATGTAAATATCAGAATAACCCTGCTGACTGCAGCAGGAGGTTATAGTACAATCAGATTGATTTTCCCTAATGAATGTTAATAACGATCGGTTAATATTAACTACTTCTTTCTCCTTTGTGATAACAAGGGCTCCTGTTAAGTTGGGGATAGTGTGACAGAGCTTTTTCTGTTGTGTGACATACACAGGCATGGAAAAAGTCCATCCTACCAGAGTATCATCAGTTAAAGAAGCTGTGGTGGATTTTGTCCTGATCTGCTTGCTCCTGCATCAGTACCAATGTTTCGAAACATTTTGAGCAAGCATCTAGATAAGTCACAAAAGTAGAATTGCTTCAGAGGTCACGATGACTTTGCATAATGAGTCCATTAGATGAGGTAATCAATATCAAGCTCTTGGATGTTATGAATATTGATGAAGCAATTGTAGCAGGGAGGTAGATGGGGAATTGAGATGCATTGTGATATAATCAGAGAAACAGTTAATGGCCTAGGTAGGATTTAGGTGCAGTAACCACCTTACAACATTTTGGAACATTCTAAGTTATCATTAATAATGGAAAAGCCGTTGTGGTATTTGCAGGGGAAAAAAAAATGTACAAGGCTTGTGTTGCATTTTTGCCTGCACAGTGTTTCTAAAGATGCTTGTGTCACTGCATTGTTTGAAATATTGTAAAACCAGTGGATCACAAAGTGAGGAATTATATGATTTTCTTTTGAAAAGGTGACATAAATGTTGCACTAGAAAGTGAGAAGCTAGGTAATAGGTCACTTCTCACCTATTGCAGCAGCACTCCAAACCTGAGAAAGCTGGGATAGCTGTCTGGCACCCTCCATGCTCAGTGATTTTAACTGCTGATCTTGGAATTGTTTTTCTGGTTTTGGGTTGTGTTTTGTTTGTTTGTGGTTTTTTTTTTGTTTGTGTGTGTTTGTTTGTTTGTTTGTTTGTTTTTGTGTCTGTGTGTGGTTTTGTTTGTTTTTTTTTTAATTCTTACATTCCCCCCGCCCCTCTTTTTTTTTTTTTTTTGTTTTTTTTGTTTTTTTTTTTTTTTTTTTTTTTTTTTTCTTTCCCCCCCCCCTTTTTTTTTTTTTTTTTTTTCTTTTTTTCCCTTGGAGGGGCAGGGAGGAGAAGATTTGGGAAGGTTTTGTGAAGAGTCATGAGAATTAAGCTGATTTGTGCATGTGTGCGTGGTTGTGTGCCTCTTCAGGCCTGTGTTCAGTGCGGTAGCTGTGTCCTTCTGAGTGCTGTAAGAAGCATAGAAACTTCTGACAATCTCTGCCGACAGCTGAAATGTAAGAGCTGTCTGGAATATGTTACACTGGTATTATGGAATTCATAAGCCCAAGTGCTTGTAGTTGTATTATATAATCATCTAATCTCTGGCTCAGTTAACAAAACAAAAATTTCTTACCTTGCAGAGGCTGACCTGAACATATGTCAATAAATAACTGTCAAACACATATGGAGACTGAGGTCAGTTGAGGACTTGTTCTGAGCATGGGGCATGTCAGTCAGATGAAAGAGGGCAAGGGGGAAGATGCAGAATATGTAAAGAGGAAAAAGTTGATGCTTTATTAAGTAAAAGAAGCATATCTGACTGAAGTAGGAAATTTTAAGTGTGAATTCGTTAGAAAAGCTCTGACCTGTGAAAAGAGGGTGCACAGTTTTCATTTCACGCTGTAAGCAACAAACATAGTGTTGAAGCCACAACCTTTCTCATTCAGCAGTGGAAATGGATAATAGCTCTGAATTGACAGCCTAGGTTAATGTTACTGTGCAGAGGGATTGTAAGAAACTTTGCTCTACTAGCAATCACTAACTCAAGTTATAGTACAAAATCCTGAGACTAGTTCTTAACCTGGTATTTATTTAAGAAAACCAGTATGCCTAGCAATTAGGATTTTTCTACATAAAACTTGAGGGAGGATTTCAGGATTGCATCTTTTACTTAGGAAAATCATATGGTTTCCACATGGGATGGAAATGTATGTGATTAATATGGTATGCACATAAAGGGCAAAATAGAGTTAGACAGAGTGACAGAAATTTATATTGACAGAAGATATTTTAAAAAATAGATTTCCAGATAGTAATAAGTACATTTAGCTGCAATTGTTCTCCAGTGACTAAAATAAATACCTAAAAATAAATGTCTATAAATAAGTATCTGGTTTAGTGCCAAATTTCTCTGCTGTTTATGGAAAAGCAGAGGTAAAAAAAGCAGTTGCTGTGACTAGTTTTCCAGTTTATGACCTATTTTGACCCTTACTCTAGCACTGCTGAAATGAGACCAGTGTGGCTGAAAATTGTCAGCCACAAGTCCCATGCCAGCAGAGAACTGCACCAGGGACATTCAGAGGAAACTAGGCATATCAATTTTGAGATGTAAGTTTGAAATTACAAAGGAATAATGTTACGTAACTTTTTTTTTTGTTGTTAAATATCACTGCTAGAATGTGCAACCTTGACTAGACTTGGTTAAGTCTATAGTAAGTGCTCTTTTGGTTTGTATTCATTGTAGAGATTATTAATATTATTATGTCTACTATGTCTCTTTCCTATTCTGGAAGCATTTTAAAGGACCCTTCTGCTTCTTTCACATAGTGCTAAGATACTACAAATGTCTCTAAATATTCAGGTTTACAGCGGTGGTAACTTTCTCCATCTTGTAGCATCCTCCTCCTAAAGTTGGTGTTCATCTGGACTCTGACAGTGTCTCACACTTGGCATAGAATTGTGGTCTCCAGTGGCCCAACATTATTATGTGTATTATTATGTGTTGTTTCACTATCTCCTTGGACTTTTTTTTTTTTCTATTTCCACTTTGTATCAAACAGAAATCCCTACAGTACCACTTAGGAGATTTTAATTAGTGATACCAGAACTTGAAGGCATGAGACATTTGCAACTATGTTGACTTTTAAAAGGTACTATACACCTTTTTGTATCTGGAATTACCCTTTTTCTCTGTAAAACCATTGGGTTATTTTTCTGTCCGGTGTTGCCTTTATAATTTTAATTTATAATCATATTTGTATAGTTTGAGGCTAGACCTTGTAAGTTCATTCACGACTTGAATTTTTCCATTTTGATTGCCAGGATTATGGAGATATACAGATGCTAATATATTTTTCACCCATTTTTTTTACACAGTCTGCAGATAATGAACCACTAAATTAACATCACTACACTGTGTCACACTTAGTATCCCTTGTTTTGTATATGCATGTGTATTTTTAGCTTCTCCTTAATAATCAGGTAGATATTGCTTCAATATCTTGCAACTAGGTTAATAAAATACTTGTTTTATTTTGCTATATTTCTATGAATTCCTGCATCTACATTTTAGAAATTGGCTTTTCCATCTTACAAACTACATCTATTCTGCCTTTGTTTTGATAAAGTACTTTTTCATACAAAGGGAATGAAAACTGGGTTAAAAATGCCTTTATAAGCAAATCATTCTGCCTTCTCACAATCTTACTGTGGTTTTATTAACAATTGTTTTAAATTGTACAGGATCCATTTTAATATTGAATTACAGCCTTCATTAGCCCCACACAGTGAAACATAAATGTACAGCTCTAAAGATATTTATTCTTCAGGTATTTTTTCTGCTATTAGTACTGACTTGCTCTCCAACTGTTGGGCAAATGAATTCCATGCTGCATCTCTAATGGCTGTGCCTACGTGTTAAATAGAAGTGAGAGACGGGAAAGTGGTAAAGTTACTAGTGTAGGCTCAACCCTCTTAAAACCTACTGTTGTTTGAATTGTTTCAGATGAAAGTGCTCCAGAGATTCCCTACCATTCCCCCAAAGCACCCTACCTGGAGTTCAGGGAGTGCAACTTTGTCATGCACAGTCTTCGACAATCGCCATGTTTCCTATTGTGAATGGTTTGATTTATCTCTGCTCCTAACCTTCTGACCTTTCACATGGATTTCCAATGTAGAGGCACCAAACGGTTCCCTTCAGTTCATGAACTGTAATACCATTAAACATATCTACTGTAATGCTGTTTCTAAGTGTGCATGTTGTGAGTCCACTACTTTGCTCAGACTTGTACTGGCTTTGGTTTTCACTTTTTTTTTGTTTTTTTAACCTCATTCTTTGGAAAGGCAGGATTCCTTCTGCAGATGGGTGTACTGGTCCTCAGAAGACAAATTTTAGACCCTTGTTGACCTCACTATGAAGTTTTCCTTTCCACTGTTGAGGTTCCTTTGTCGTATTGGGGTGGGTTTTTGTTGTTTGTTTGTTTGTTTGTTTTCCAGACATCTTTTCAGAGTAATTTTTAGGCACTCCTTAGAGAGACGGTGCACCAGGTAATATAGTTACTAATCAGACTTTTCATTTCACTGAAATGCCTGTAGGTTGCATATAATTCATTTCTGACCCATTAAAGCAGCCTTCAAAATGTGGGGATTTTTACCTTTTCTCAAATAAATTCTACAGCTACCACTTATTTTATTAGGAGTACCATAATACTCTGTTATTTTCCATCTTTCAATTCTGCTTGTTAAACTTTTAAGTCACAATTTATAATCTTAAATTTTTGCTAATCTCAACATTTATTTTAACCTGAATGGAAAAAAAATGTGAGAGCCCTCTGGTGGCTACTCCAGCATCTGCAGATGTGGCTGTAAATAACAGAATAAAAGGTGGAGTTGGTTACCGATCTTTCACCAAAGTGAGAAGACCCCAAACGGCTTGCTTGTTCTCGCATGCAGTCTGTTTAAATCCCTTTGGCCACCCTTCTGGTATAATTTCCAACTACTTCTTGAATTGCTACCAGTTTTCTAGAATAAATGCCATTTAAATATAAATTCTGAAATCCTCCCAGCCAAATGCGTCACTGGTTTGTAACATTATTTGCTTGGGTCCCTGCCTTGTATGTGCATATGGCAAAGTCTTGGGGAAGAGGTACCCACTGTTGGAAATTATGAACCGCCTCCACCTGAAGTCATTCCAGCTTATTAGGGGGACATAACCTCAGCCCAGGCACTGGCCTTTGCTGGCAGAGAGCAGTACATAAGTACTCCATAGTTTCTCCCTGTTGTTGTTTTCCTATAAGAATGCAGCCCGTGCTCTGAGGAGTGTTCTGTTTCTGAGGTTTTCAGAAAAATCAAGGCAAAGAAAGGATGCTTGTATGTAGTATAAAAATAAAGGGTTTCAGCTTGATTATTGTTTCAGATGCTTGGAAAGGCTAACAATTTTGAGAAATCAGAAAGTTATTTGAGATACAGACAGAACTCTTGTGCTCTTGTTCTCCCTTGGGTACTCTTGGATTCAAAATGTACATACGTGTTTTCACTAGCTGGAGAAAAAAGAAATCAAATGTCTCTGGAACTGATTATATAAAAGCAAAAGAGCTCTTTCTGCCTTTAAATGTAAGAGGTGATCTTAGGGAAAAATGTTTTCACAAAGGTTAAAAAGAAATTAATTCTCTTTATACCTTTTTTTTTTTCCCAGTCCACTTCGGTGTCAAATGGAGCAGGGAAGAAAGAAAGACAAAATGGCACTTTAAGCATTGAATGAAATAAACTGAAATGTCAGTGTACTTTCTTTTTTGGATTGAAGAACAAAGATCAATCTAATTCTATACCATTAAAAAGAAAAAAATCTTTATTTTTTTACCTATTTTGCTTTTGTTTAGTATGAGCACTTAAATTCTTTTTCAACACTCAGTTTTAGTTTTGTTTTTAAATAATAGAATTTTTCTTTTCACATTTAATATAGAAATCTTTTTGGCCTTCCTATTTAGTATCTTAAAAGATGAAGATTTCCCCCCATTAGATAGATTCCCTCTATAGATGATGAACTACATCAGTACAATGTGGTATGGCCTGTCTGAAATCATGCTGGAAAGGTGTTCTGGATCAGAACGTTGAATCCTTTTCTGTTCAAGTCCTAGTGCCCTCTTCTATCTACATCATTGTTCAACCTGATCAATCCCTATAAATCACTTAAGAGCTGCGTACTGTATGAAAGGAAAGGGAGGAGAGATTAAAACCATATGAAATACTCTCATGTACTTATTGAAGAACAGTAACTCTTTCACATTGACTCTTCATGAGGGTTGTATTACTGCACACAGTCAAAGCCTCAGGGTGCCATGGCTTCTACTCTTTCTTAATATGTAAAAAAAAAAGCACTTTTTCTGAAATAAGAGGATCTGCTGTGGAAACTGCTGTGGAGCAGCCATTCCAGCTTGTTTCTCCATGTAGACAAGCACATACATTGTACTTGCCATCCTTTTTGGACTTCTACAAAGCTCGCTTTCTTACAAAGTTGGCAACTAAGCATTTGGAAAGATTTAGGCTAATTTTGCCAATTCAAGGTACTTCTAATAGTTGTACTATCCATAACAGTAGCATAAGGAGTTGAGACTTTTTCTGTTTAGTGCTATATAGTAAGGTAGAGCACCTCAGGAAATCTAGGAAATTTGATTGTATACCAATATAATCGAAACAGCCTATCCCATTCCTCCTTAGCATGTGATGCTGCTATCCCACCTTCAAAATGTAACAGTAGAGTATTTAGACCAAAAAAAAAAAAAAAAGGATATTTGCAATTGAATAATATTACTGTTATTCAAATTGAAAATGCAATGAGCAGACAAATCCAATCATACCACTTATGACTTATGCATGGTGGCTGGCAGTGTTATTACATTAGTCTAATAGAGCTGACTGTTGAAAAATGTCATGAATTTCTGGGAATGTAAAATGTGGATTTCCTATGTGTGATTTAAATTGGCATAGTAATGATATATAATTTCAGGAAAAAAAAATCCTAATGTTTCTTCATATCATTTAAATTATACTTGATTGTACTATTGGAAATAAGATTCTTCTCTCCTCTGCTCCTCCTGAGTGTGCTGTGGGGGCAAATTGTGTATTGGAAAGGACCAAAAAGTGAGAATTATGGGTCCTAACATGACTGTAAAGACATATGTTAAAACTAGAAACATGAAACGAAATTCAATTCTTTGGTTACAATGACAGTAGTTAGAGAAAAATTCCATAAACTGAAGGGGGGAAAAAGTAGGTGATGGAAAGATACTGTAGTTGTGGTTGTTTGTATTTTCATCTTTTGATTTACACAGAAGTGATATAGGAGGAATTTTTCCCTTAGAATGTTCAGGAATTGGAGGTTCTTGCATGAAAAACATTGTTATGTGACAAGTTTGCAAAAATACAGTCTTTATTTGTATATTTGTGTAATAATTAAGGGTTTATTTGTATAATAATTCAGAGGTCAAAACACACAATACTTGAATGAGTAGATGGAGCACAGTTCCTACAGACATGTGTAGCATAGGTTTTTGAGGCTTTTCAAATAGTTACAAAGAAAACATTCCAAACATGAAAAGAACTTCAGAAGTGTTGAAATTGTTTCCTGAATTTACAAGAGAGTCAGAAACAATAGCTATGAGGTGTGAATTGCTTCCTTCATTTCAGTTTAAGGTAATTTGAATTAACTTGCTTGTATGGTCCTACTTTGCTAAATCATAGTTCAGGTAACTAGGATTTAGGAAAGATGCTTTATGGACTGCATCTACTTAGTCACATTTGCAAATCCACAGGACTTTCATTTCTACCTTTCAATTTCTCTCGGGCCATGAATTCTTAAGACTTTACCCAGTTTTACTGGCAAGTGAAAGTTAGTTTCATGGGGGATGTGAGGTTTGTCTTTTCTCTAGATTTTGAAAGTATTTATGTATTTTTGAGCTTGATGAATGTTTTTACTAGTTTTCCTACAGAAGATGAAGTGATTGGGGAAAGATCATCTGCTACCTTTTCCTTAGTCCTTTGCCATGTATCTGGACAGGAAAAGTAGCAAAATAGCCAGCTGGTATCTGATAGCCATAGCGGTGATGTCAGCATGGATTAGCACACCAGGCTTTCACCTACACAAGGTGGTTATTAGGTACTGCCAAGACCAACTCCATTGTAGTCCGTGATGAGCATATAAAATGATGTTAAGAAAGTGTTGGAGCAATGATGATAGAAGTATTAAAAATATTGTTAAACAGCTAAGTTCATAATGTTTTCTTTGTGTTGATATTTTTATTAGTCTAACTGGTTGTTAAACATTCAGAATAGTCCTGAAACAAGGATAGCAAAGTCTTTGATGGGCTTCTATATATCGGGAGATTATTACCAGTTATCATTGTAAAACAGTGATTGAAGAGCATAGCAGGGGCATATATAATGGACATTAGGGAACATATTTTTGTAATCACTTCCTGAGAAAAGTTTGACAGATCTGTAAAATCAAGAAGCAACCACTTTTAAAACTAATCACAGGAAATCATAGCAAATATGGCTGATACTTAGCACAATATTTGGTCACAGGGAAAATATTGTCACATCCATAAATGGCACACAAATATGCAGATTTTAATGTACCAAGGGGGTTGGAAGTTATTTCCAATTTAATTATACTGTGACCATAAACTGCTGCAGTAGTTTTTGTCTGGACTACTTTTCAGGTGAGCAGTTTCACCTGCAATTCCCTGCATTTCCAGTAAAACTTTACCCAAAGTGAATGAAATAATAAAGCAGCTCCCATTGCTTCCAGAAGTCATCATATTAGGCTGATGACATAGTTTGGTTTTCAGATGTGTTGAAGGTGCCAAGTGCTCTGGCTTTCAGGAGCACTTAATAACCCCAGCCGTTTTTGAAAGTCCAAGCATTCAGGCTTGGAGGAGGAATAATACCGAACACATATTCGGCTCACCCTCTTGCTGTGTTCACTCCTACAGAATGCACCAGGAAAACGAAAAGTAGATGCAAAAAGCACCAGGGAGCTTTCGTCTTCCATGCCTGTAGAAATGTGTGTATTCCCGGTGACGAGAGGTTCTCTAGGCACTGAATTTCCTGTCTTGAAGGTATCTTTAAAGGTATCATTGTGACGGTTCTGCAGAGCCAGTAATTTCTGTCATTCAGTTGCAAATACATTTTGAGGAGACAGTCCAGGAAAAAGTGAATTATTTATCTGTAGTAAACAATACTACTTGCATTAAATTACATACTCAGCATTTGTATTCACATCTAAAGTCTTTTCAAATTTGTCTTTCTACAGGCAACTTTTGGAGAAAACTTCTATACCCTGTTGTTTGATAATTTATCATTTTTAAATGAGTCTGGGAGGAATGAGAACTGATCTGAGATTCACTTGAACCCATAATCAAAATTTTCTTTGAAGATGAACAAGGTTCTTCTGTATTGTTACAGTTCTCAAGATCAGTCTCAATGATTTTTATATGATTGCTATGGAACAAGAATTAAAAACATATTAATTTTAATTTTGTGGGGTTTTCAGATTCATTAAAATTATATCTCTGCATACCGACTTGTATGCATATATTTTAGGTTACGTTATCCAAAAGCATATTTCTGCTTTTGTTGTACTCTCACCTAATCAGAAGGAATTTTTGCACTGCTGTTAAGGAACCCATAAGGGAGAAGGCTTGGCTTCAGAATCACTGAAGGATGTGAATTTCTTTTTCTGCTCTCTCATTTATAGAGTAATAATCCCATCTGAGAATCAAACTCTGTACTGAACCGGAAAACCTGTTTGTTTAAACAGCGGTCCTGTGCTCTGTACATTTTACAAATTAGAGAAAACAAATTTTTTTAAAAAAGTAAAATTAAAAAATTAAACTGCTTTTTCAGATGATGAGGTTATGCTGCCCTTAATCTTCTGCTGGTAACATTTATGGAGTTGCAACATTCTCTCTGGATTTGAATTGATTTTAACTATTAGTATTTGGATTGTTGTTAGAAGTCTTATAAGTCAGTCATCACCTGGTAATTCTGTCCTGCAATCAGCTTTTAATTTCTCACCATAACATTTATTATCTAGTAGTACCTTTTCTGTTGTCATTTAATATTTTGTAGCTTGCTGATGTGTAGCTTTCAAGATGAATGTGTCATTAATATTACATATTCTACAACTTACTTGCTAGACTTCATCATCTTTAGTGTAGCAGCATAGGAAACTACTAGGAAGATGATTCTTAGCAAATGACATTAATATCAATGACACATAATTAAGGCCAGAAATGTGTAAAGGCAGTAGCAGCACTGGGTGTCTTTACTGCAGTTACATAAAGGCAGGTTAAGTTTAAGTATTAATACTTTCTGTATTCAATAAAACTTTAAAAATAAAACATCTGTCTTTCCCATCAGCAATTTCTGGTCTTACCAAAGAAGAGAGGTAGAGAAAGTCAGTGCCAATCGTAGTACAATACACAGTTTAGTAATAAAATTTATTTCTCTTTTCAGGGTAATTATAGATGGTTCAGGGAAGTGGAAATGGTGGAATCTTCTCTGAGATGAAGGTTATTAGGAACAGAATGTCAAGTTATTATCCTCTAGAGACTTAGTATTAGTTGCTCGGTATGAATACCAGTGGTAATTTTATGTGTGTGTGACCTTGAAGAAAAACTTCACATGCTTTGGCCTTTATATTCTTTTATTTTTACTTTGTGTGGCAGAGTGGAGCTTGTATTAGTCTAGGCACTGCTTTTTCTCAAAGGTTCCAAGGTCTAAATTGACCTAATTAAGTAGTGACAGTGCTTCTTTTTATGTTTGAAAAGTCCCTATAAAAATCAAAACTGCAGTTTAATTATCTGTACTTGTTTTAAGATCCTGAACATTTATCAAGCTATTTGCAACATTTTGTTCAATAAGCAAGTGGTCTGTTTTTTTGAAATCAATGTCAAATTCTTTCAAGAGGAATCATGACAGTGCTGATATTTACGGATCTTGACTATTCATGTTACCAGCATTTTATCCAAGAATATGCCTGCTCAATGTATCTGTTACAGTGATCTGCAGATGAGAAGGTATTTGAAATCTGCTGAACTTGAAACTTAAAGCAGTAAGAGAAGTGAGGGCAGGGAGAGGGGGTATGTTGAGGTTTTGTTGTTTGTTGGTTTTTGGTGTTTTAGAACAATGTGTGGTTTTATTTTCTGTCTGAAGAGACTTGTGGGCCCCATGTCTAGTCAGTTAGAGAGGGTTATCTATTTTACAAGGAGTAGAAACTTATTGCAGTGGAAGTTTATATTATTTAAGAATCAATGAAGCAATAACATACATAGAGGGTTCTCTACTGAGTAATAACTACTCTTTCATCCTGTCTTATTCACTAGACTGAAGGAATAATTTATTGTAAAATTAAAGAAGAGTATATCAAAAGTAGTATCACTTAAGTGCTTTTTATGTGCATGTTGTTCTTACAAACATTTCATCTCTTTGGTTTTGAAGTTGTTTTCTTCACCATTAACTACTGTGATGGTTTAAGGGGGATATAAAATGGGGGGTTTTTCCCACAGGAAGTGGAGCAGGAACTGATTATTTAGCAGTTTTTTCTACTGCAGTGTTCTCTGCTATGTCTGATTGCTGCATGCATGTTCTTGACCCAAAGCAAACATGAAGTTCTTAATTGAGTACTGATGAATTGTTAATTTAAGTTCATATTTTACATCATAGCATTTTGTGTCTACAACCTCTTAGTTGACTGTAGTGAAACTGTGCTGGACTGGCCTTATAAATAGGATATCAGTTCTCTGTATTACTTGTGTCCTATCCAGCTTGACTGATTCATGTGCCAAATTGACAGGAATGTACCAGTGGCAATAACCTGCTCTGTTCTTATGCAGAAAGCTGTTTTCACCCACAGGCACTGTTGTTTTCTGATGTCCTGATGATGAATATTTTTCTTTTTATGTCTGTTTTGTCAGCCAGAGGATACCTTACTGTCTTTGTTTTCGAAAGGCTGAAATTTCGTTTGGGTTACTGAAGTTAGAAACTAACCCTGCTCCATATTTAGTACTTGAAAGATGAATTTATTTTTTTTTAAATGCTCATGATCCATACTTGCATCCAACTATGGATATCAAAAATTATTCAAATTTGAATGCAGGAATTCCTCTGTCCTTCACATGCACTGCCTAGATGTCCAGGGCTCACCATGTAGAGAATTATCCCTGAACATGGCTTTCAGCCTAAAAGAAACCACTTCTGTTGTGCTCTGTACTTCTGTATTTACATGTAAGCTGTTCTCCTGAAACCTTTCCAGTATGGGTAAACTGATAAAAGGCATTTTACTTTGAATGCATACAATATACTTCTACTTTATGTTGTGATTGCTACACCTTTAAGGACTTAGGGAAAACATATACCTTTGTGGTCATTACAACAGACTCAGAGCAGGGATTGTTTCTACAAATTTATTCTTGCAAATTATCAGGTCCTTCACTGAAGCATCTATTTTTCAATTTATATGTTCATGATTACTTCTTCTAGACCAGGTTTCTATTTTTGTGATCATTACTAGGCCAGTAGGATTATTTTGAATTAGAGCAAATACTTGATCAGCAAGTCCTTTTAAAGTTCAGGAGCAGCACACAATAAAGTAATAGAAACTTTACAATGGAATTTACTTCTTGCGAGAAAACTGTAATGTAGTGTAAAGACATGAAGTGCATATTTGAAATCTCATTTGTGTTCCTAAACTGATGGATCATTCTACTTTGAAGAAACATTTCTCAGTAGGGTGTAGATGAAAACTTTATTGCTATAACAATTCCATCTCCTAGAAAGATGTCTCGCATATGTTGTAATAAGGCGTCCGTTTTGTATAGCTCTACATCATCTGGTTTGAAGTGGGAATAACATTGTAACAGAAGCATGAACAGTCTGCCCTTTTTGCCTTCATGTTCATTCAAATTGGAGAAGAAAGCAGGTGCTGAAAGATAGTAATGATTTGTCTCTGTATACTAACGAGGATTCATCTGCTTTGATATGTAACCTGACCAGTAAAAGAGACTCTGCTTGGCACAGGAAAGGTCTTGTGCAATACAAACCAAAACACAGCTACTCTGGCTAATTTTAGAATTCTGGCCTTGACAATGTCCTTTATATCTGTTATTTTTATTTATGTATTTATTTATGTATGCTTTTGTTAGGTCCTCAGGCCATGTGCATTATGGCAGAATGCCTAGATTTCAGTCCTTGAATTTGGCTAGTTATGTGTCCCCTACAGACAAATATTCTGAGTGCTGGTCTCTCCACAGGATATCCATTTACTCCTCTACTGCATTCTGATTATTTATTATGGCTATGTAAAAGAGCATTATGAATGACAGATGAAAATCTTTTGGAAAAGGTTTGCCCTCAAAAATCTTATTATCTAGCTTTAACTTTAGACAGGTTTTTCTCTGCGACCAGCTTACATTGTTTGAAAGTCTAAAATTTGGCGTCTAAGTGTCTGAAACAAGCAGTCTGTTTGGATAAGAGAGAGTCAAGTTTTGAATTACTCCTCACATACTAGTGGGCCTGTAGATAGGTAATGTGGGATGTTGACTGCTGTGTGAAAAGTTATTCATGTTTTGTACCAGAAGCAAATCAGTTCTGAAGAATGTAGCTTTTTATTGAGATTTAGGGATCTCCATCACTCTTTTTCTCCATTCTTCTGAGTCAGAGTAATGCTGTACAGCTGCTTCCCATTGGAAGATGAAGGATGGAGGAGAAGAGAGAGAGGAAGAAGCATAATGATCTAGGGTCATTACTGTCTTACAAGTTTTTAGCAATATTTTGTTAGGTGTGGTTTTATCTGTCATCACGGAACAGATATGAAAGCAGACTCTGGTGAGGAAAGGCTCTTTCCCTACTTTTAGTTTTGAACACACTTTCCACCTGGCTGTATTGTGTGTGTGGCGATGGTGTTGCAGGTCACCGCAAGGTTAAAATTATTAGAATTGCAGCACCACCAGAGTTTAGCACTGAGTTCAGTAGGTGCTGGGGTAACACCAAATTCATTTGAGAGAAGGTCAGTTATGGGCTCATTTCACTTCTTTTGTTTTACAAAATCGAAGCAGTAAAAGAAATCAATTATATATAGTCTTCTCTATAGACAATTATAAAAGTTTAAAGACTTCAGTTATGTGTATTATCTAGAACAGAAACTGAGGACTGTAAAAGTTAGGAAGAAATTTTCCAACTGACAAGCTATGGTCTGACAATCTTCCCCATGGAGTGGTTACTTTTTTTTCTGAAGCATCTGTTATTTGGGCAACTCTTGCATAAAACAAGAAGTTAAACTCATCCATCCGCATAGCCTCTGTGTCAAACAGAGATTTTTTCTTACCTAGGTGGTATAGGCTAGGGCAGTTTTTCCTTGATTCTTTTCAGGAGATACTAACCTCTTGTACCACTATTATTAGGTACCCACATTGCCAGCTTTGCAGATTTGGTTTCTCATTCACTGTATGAGTCTCTAAGAGACACATTAGCAGGCCATAACTTAATTTTCTCAGAATCTTACTGGGATCTAATTTCATGTACTGCTATTTGTTGTTATGGAAACTGTATAATGAGTTCAGTTGTATAAGGGTGGAAATATCACGTACACTTTCTGTTCAGGGTAAAAATGACAAAATGGCATTTCTATAAATGGTATTCCAGAATAAACTGCTTCAGTGGGACTCATGAAGTTTTCCTTCCAGCTAATTCTTCATCATTCTACAGTTTTTAAAGTATGTGACATAAGAAGCATTTTAAAAATAAAGATTGCAGAAGACTTTTTATAAAAATAGCAGGAAGCTTACTCTTTTCCTTCGAAGTGTAAGAAATCATTAGAAAAGCCAAGATACTGTGGCAAAAAGTATCTTCTTTTAAGACCTTTATTATATTAAAGAGTTGGGATCTAACATATCTTTCTTTGCAAGATGATTTTAACTGCCAACTATTTTAACTGAAAGAACAATGTTTCTACAGTGTGAGAGAATTATTTGTCTCGTAAAAATAAAATTATGTTCCAGTAAATTTGATATAATGGATGCTGTCATGCTTGAAGTCTTGGTTCCCTTCAGGGCGTCTATACAGAAATTTGGCAGACATGTTACGTTATAGCTGTCATTTCTGTGGGTAAGTGCTCTAGCTGTGTGGATATGAGAGATGCAATATTTGCATTATTTTTTTCTTTTAATATCTAAAATATAGAATAATTTCTTTCCTTCTGGAAAGTTGTCAGAAACTCACTGGAAGTCCTGGGCCTTTGTCATCTATTACTCCTAGCAGATTTATCATTGACTTTTACTCCTTTATCAGTATATAAAGGAATGTTTGCAGGCTTTGAGATCACCTCACACTAGGTGTAGCACCAAGTAGCACTTGGTTTTCACCAGTTATTACTCAGGCTTATTCCATAAATTGGGGAGCATTTCTAAGAAGCATGGATTTCATTACATCAGAATGATGAAAAGAGAAAAACATAAAGCCAAAAAGATATTTGCACTGAAGATATTATAAAGAAGAGAAATACTGTCGCTTCGTAAGCAGCATTTTCTTCATTAACATCCTTAAATAACACTTGCAAAGGTGTTAGATCAGAGAATTGCTTCACTGCTTAATTCAGGGATGTGAGATGCAGAACAGACCTTTACATCACTAAGGTTGGGGTTAAACAGGGAGTCTGCAGCTATGCTTGGAGCTTAACTTTCATAGAAGGAGCTGCTAAAGTGCTTCTGTATTCCTCGGGATATTTATTTTGCCATCATCTGCCATTTCCAGTCTGTTGATGTGGATTATCTTTTCGCTGATTTGAAACATTCAGTGTTTTATTAACATCAGTTCAAAAATCAAGCAAAATATTTCCAGCAATTATATTAGTTAAAACAAGGCAAAACTGTTTCTCTTCATAGTTTTCTACTAACCTTTACTTAAAGCTTGTATTTCAAGAGAGACATTAGTAAATGTGCCAAACTATGAAAGAAATTCAAACACCTGGGTAGTAATAATCTGACACAGTGCATCAGCTGTATCACCTTAGTGTGTTCCAGATGCTTGCAGTTGTTTTTGTCTGAATGGCATCAAGGAGCACACAGGTATCTGTGTGGGGCCATTACTGCCAATAAGATTCATCTGAAGCCAGAGTGATGATTACACTGGTGTGTGTGCTCACTGGTTGTTTTCTTATTTGCAATACAATAAGAAAAAAGACCAGGTTAAAATATTTTCAGCTATTGAGAGAAACATTTGAAATTCTTTATTCTTTCTAGGAGTATTCTGGAAATGTAATTGTGGTTTTATGATGAATGTAAGTAGGCTTGGTAAGTTATTTCGGGGGGGAAGAAAAAAAAACCTTTGTCCAGCTTATTTTGCTCTGTTTAATCAACACTGTTTTGTCCACAGGGCCTCCTTTAAGGTCCTCTAGATGTGATCTGCTCATTAATATACAAATAGAGAAAGCAATAGTCATAAACTAGGTTTTGCAAAAAACTATTGAAGCTTAATGAAATCAGACCTTGGTATTCTGACCAAATCTCAGAGTCTAAGACAAAAATACCATGACAGGAAAAGGCTGCAAGTTTGGCTCAATTTTCACATCTACCAGAAATATTCAAAGAATATCTTCATGCATTATAAAATGCTTATGTTGCATCTGAGGTCCTGGTGCTGATAAAAAGCTGATTGTTATCTAAAGGAGATGAAGGCAGCTAAAGCTAGGTTGTCTAAGGATCTGCCCTAGCACAGAGACAGGATCACTGTGTATGTTTCCGACTGGAATGGTGAGAAGGGGCAAAGTTAACTAAACCTATGGGAAAAACCTATGCAGGTAGTTCTGATTATTTAATACGGCTACTAGTAGTAAAATTTCCCCCCCTGTCATTTGCAAAGTGAAAAATAGTTTACCTGTTTTAATCATGCATCTTTTCTCAGTGTGTGATCCTAAACTGGGTTTTCCTAGCTTTGGTCAAATAGAGCAGATGGTCAGAACATAAATAACTAGAATTAAGCCCAAATATGTGTGGAAACACTTGCTCCAAAAGTTGCCTGCTGTTTAGAAACAAGACAAAACAAAACAAAGTAGCATTGTTGTTAGCTTCTGTTTGTTTAATTTACCTACTCTCTTTCTATGAAGAGATACATATTTAGTTGCATCAAGAAGTGGTTGGGATTTTTCAACTGTTCAGGCCACAGTTGTTTAAATACCTTCCTTTAAAATCACTTTTGGTCACTCTTTGGAACATACTAACTGCCGAACACTTCGGATAATCTAGAGCTACTCTTATCCAATCCAGTCTGCTTTTTAAATTCTTCTCATACTTGTACAAACAACAGTCTGATTCTTCCTTTTTATTAATATGAACTTTTACTTGCTAATGTTCTGTTGAAAAATAAGAAAAGAGTGGAATTAAACTGTCAAATAGCATAACAGTTGCTCTGTGGGTGATCTTATTTTGTATATTTTTCTTATGATCTTGGCTCTTTAAATGGCATCAATTGGCAGGATAATTATAAAACAGAGGAATTAATGTGCTAGGTGTGCGGTCCTTACAGGCAGTGGAGAATACTTTATACCCTGAAAAATAATCAGTATCAAGAATGTCGTGTTATTTTGTGAGCATCTTGATGGTGATTACAAGAAATAATTTTTGCATTGTGTATACTAAATATAATGTGATGAGTATAGAGTTAAATGGAATAGACATACATAGTTTTGCTTGTTTTTTTGCATTTGCAGAACCTGCCTAATACTTCCATCATACTTATTTGTTCTAGCAAACTTGGGATGAAGGAGAAAAGACAAAGATAGAGAAAAAAATAGTAAGATGCATTTCTGGCCTGCTGATGATGTGTGTGTGAGCACATATATATATATATATATGTGTATAT
>JANHFX010010882.1:0-18342 GCA_027560015.1 Chloroceryle amazona | reverse complement strand
ACAAAGAGAGAGAAAAAAATAGTAAGAGGCATTTCTGGCCTGCTGATGGTGTGTGTGTGAGCACATATATATATAGATATATGTGTATATATATACACCCCCACCCCACCTTTATTGCCCATGACACATCCAAATGTTAGCCCTAGATCTATATCCAGTTTTATCAGATTTGTGCACTAAATATACTGGTTGAGTTAATATTTAACTCTGGATATTCTCTTATATTTTCCCTCCAGAAGAGGCAAAACTTTTTGTTTTCTAGGACTGGGCAGTTTGCCAGAGCTCTTTGTTTAATATAGTGGTGAAATTTTTATATTTCTGCTTTTACAGACATGACTTCTGTTTTGTTTTAAGTAAGGTATTTTGTAATACCTTTTGTAATGTTTATAATACCTTTTGTAATACCCTTAAAAACTGGTGAAAATAAAATTACTCTTTATGTCAAATGGAGTTTCCAATAGGACATGTACATAAAACTTTTTAATAAAGGATCGATGTGCATGTTCTATATGGAGGATCCAGCATCTCTTTTGCAACCTGTAGTCCCAAAAGCACAACATCTAGAGACTGGTAACAGAGATTGTAAACCTCAAGAAAAGATGGTAGTGTACCAGTGTACAGGACTTGTCAGAAATAAGTAGTAAACTCACATCATGGCATATGGCATCTTTGACCAAAATATAGGTATTGCTAATAGGCTGTTCCTTGCAGGCACCACACTTTATCTGTGGGGATCTGGAAACAGCAGCCTCAGCAGCTCACCCCACCAGCACTTAGACATGGGGCAGTGCAAGCGGGTGTGGGAGGTGTGGGGTTGGAGAAGCCTGTTTTTTCAGTTTCCTGTCTCTTCTGGCTCCTATCTGACAGAGAAATCACAAGCAAAGGACTTGGTAATTTCCTTTCCCACCCAAGGAAGCAGGAGAGAGCAGAGAATCTCCTGTGCTCCTCCTCTGCATTCGTGGTGAGCTGTGGTTCTCCCTTTTTTCACCATCAAGGTTGTGTATCACTGAGTGCTAAGAAAATCTTAGAGTCATCTGTTACAAGGATGAGTTTTCAGAGAGTGGGATGTGAGGAAGTTTTCAAAAGGTGACTGTCGGGGAAGTTCCCATTACATTTTTGTGTTGGTGCCTCGTATTCTGTTGAAAAAGCAGCCATGAAAGATTATAGCTGAGCAGGTGAACACTTAGTTACAAATTGATAATGAAAGCTAGAATGAGGATGTTTTGACAGTATTTTGAAATTAAGGGCCTGCCATAAAACATTTCACTTATTTTTTTTTGCCCAGACCTCTGGAATCCTTGGCAATATAAATGAGTTTAGTGAATCAAATTTATATGAACTAGTTTTTGGTGCTTTTAGTATAATTATTAATGGTACTATAATGCCGTAGATGCTACTGATTAAACTCAAGTTATTGATAAACAATGAATTGGCAAGCTTGAAAGTAGAATATCAAATGATTATCATAACAAAAAAAAATATATTTCTGGCAGTTAAGCAAATAATACTCCTTTTTAATGGCTTTGCTCTCAGTCATGCAAACTAATTTGGTGAAAGAAATGCACATCTATTTTTCTTGAGATAAGTGTCTGGTTTTAGGAGAAATATGCAGTGGTTTATGTGGGACGCTGTTCAAAGAGACAAGCCCACACATGAAGAGCTTGTCTTTTTGTACACATAATACAATATAAGGGATTTATTTTTTTAAGACAAAACCTTAATTTCTGTACAAAAGTCCAAACTGGTAGAAGCATGACATAAATGTGCCTCAGTGCCAGCATTTTCACAGCTACATTCTTTAGAAGCAGTTGTCCAAAGCTCTAGGGATTGAGTCTTCAGCAGCAAAGATTTGCTTGGTAGTATAATTACATGCAATAGTATAGTATGGTGGTATAATAATACATGCAGGATCTGGAAAGAGTTCTGATGCATAATTAAAACTCTGTCCTGGGTCCATGGCAAAGTTTTGGTAGTGGGAGGTGGGGCTACAGGGGTGGCTTCTGTAATATGCTGCTAGAAGCTTCCCCTATGTCCAGTAGAGCCAAGCCAGCCAGCTCCAAGGTGGACCTGCTGTTGTTAGCCAAGGCCAAGCCCATCAGTGATGGTGGTAGTGCCCCTGGGATGACATACTTAAGAAGGGCAAAACATTATTGCTCAATATCAACTGCAGCCAAAGAGGAGTGACAATATGTGAAGAGCCCACACTGGAGCAGGTTTGCTGTCAGGACTTGTGACCTCATGGAGGACCCATCTGGAGCAGTTTGTGAAGAACTGCAGCCCATGCGAAGGACCCACACTGGAGAAGTTCATGGAGGACTGTCTCCCGTGGGAGGGATGCCACAATGGAGCAGGGGAAGAGCGTGAGGAGGAGGGAGCAGCAAAGACAATGCATAACAAGCTGACTGCAACCAGCATTCCCCATCCTCCTGAAGTGGAGTTGTGAAGAAGGTAGAGAATTTGGTAGTAAAGTTGATCCTGGGAAAAGCAAGGTGTAGGAGGAAGGTGTTTTAAAATTTGATTCTCATTACCCTGCTCTGATTTGATTGCCAGTAAATTAAATGGATTTCCCTAAGTCAAGTCTGTTTTGCCCATGATGGTAATTGGTGAGTCATCTCTCCCTGTCTTTGTCTTGACCCATGAGCCTTTCATTCATATTTTGTCTGACTTTGTTTTTAAGGAGAAAATAAATGCAAATGATTTTCTTTCAGTAATAGCCTAATCAGTGGTTATTGTCCTTGCTATTGAGAGTTTAGTTTGTAGCAAATTAAATACCCAGTGACAGCATAGGGTTAAAGCAGATGGACAGTTACTCTAGGCAAGCATAAGTGTATGTTTATATATACAAGCTGATGCTCTTTATGGAAAATCAAGAACGAAGAAGCTAAATTTTGCTTAGTGGCAAGCCCTGTTGCTTATTAGTAATCTGAAGTCTACTGTAGTAAAGACTAGCGCTTGAGATTCTGATTCTTTTACTGTCTGGCCATTTTTCCAGCTGAGGTTGGTCTTAGGTTATCTACTAGCAAAAAGAACATAATGCTTTTTTCATGGAGTGTAAATGCTACCAGTGCAAAATATTATTACCAGTAATTTAATTGGAAGGCAGTGATAGTGATAAATGCAGATAGCTATACATTGTTAAGAAAATCCTTGCTTCATCGTTTTCCAGTTAGGTTGATACCCATCCTTCATTTTGGCTGGGTTTTTTTTGTTTGTTTGTTTGGTTTGGTTTTATGTTTTGTTTTCTCTTTAATTCTCCCCCTAGATTGTAGAAAGAATCTCAAAACCCTTCCTATACCATTCCAGAATAGAAGATACTAGGTTGCTCATCTGATTACTTTCTGGTGTTGTTGGAGGTCTGGGTGGCATCAGTAGGTTGTGTATTTCACTGTGGTTTGTCGTGACTCGCTCTGGCATGAGCAGCATGGCACAGCCCCTGCAACTGCCTGCAACACACAGAGAAGCTGCTCACGTGAACCACTTCAGTTTAGGCTTGAAGGACATCCTGGAACCCAAAGACCATTGAAAACAAAATGATTTAATCATGTAAAAGCCTTGGTGAATCTTGTGTCTTCCTCACATTGCCTGGTACACGAGTGTGCAGAGGTCCTTCTGGAAGTGCTGCAGGTGTGTCCTGTGGCTAAGTCTGAAGCTGCCTGAAGTGAGCACAATTTTCTTGTGAGTTTTGAGCAGAGAGGGGTTTGATACCTCTTCTGGAGTCCTCATGAAACCTGGGTCAATAAGTTCTCTTAAAATACAGATAAGTAAGGAACATTAATACTAATTATAAAGAGGTTTTGACAACAGTATGTCTGTGCTTGAGCATAATGTGGCTCTGAACAAAACAGAGCATAGAACAGACTGAAAAACACTGGGAGAGGAGGTTGGGTTTCTGTGGGCATGAACTATGGGAAGAGGAGGAACTGTACTTGTAGTGGATATTTGCTTCTTGGAATAAATAATTCATAGTCCCAGCCGTCCTCATATCTCTGAAAGATTTCTGAATGAGCTTTCAGTGAATAAGAACCAAGATGGTCTAATTATGGTAGTTCAGAACTCTGTGCATGTTAATCAGTCTCTCAGAGACACAAGATATAAAAGATATGTAATACCTCACAGAGTTACTATGTCTTTTTTAAAATGAAATCCAGTTCCTGTCTTTTACTGGTAAAAATGAGGGAGCATGTGCAAACATTTAGCCTGTGTGTTGTTTTGCAGACCTATTCCATCAAATCAGCAGGCTTTAGATGAATAATTAAAATGTATAATGTAAGCTGTTCTGTATGTGTGCTTGAGGAATGGGATTAACCTCTATTCTTTGTCTTGATACAAAGCAAGTTCATGTACTTCATTTTAGTGTATTGATAGTGATTTAAAAGCTCTTTCAAGGTATTATATGAGCATATACAAATGACAGAGTACCTCATCCAACTCCTAGATAAGACAAGGAGCAGCTGTAACTACTGCTGGAACCTGAGCAAATTAATTTTGGAAAAACTGTGTATTTTTTTCCATTACGTCCATTCTCAGTCTTCACATAAACAACAACAAAAAATCCCTGTCAGAGCACTCAGGCACAAGAAGATTTGGGACCACCCATTCCAGTTAGCCTTTCTATGGTTTTGTCACTCCTTGTCCATTTTAGGCTTCTTTGTGCTGAAGAGAGAGGTGTCCTAGTGCAGAGCCGGTGGGAATTTTGATTATTCAGGAGATGTTCTCACCCCTCACAAACTACTTATGAAAATAATAGTTGCTTCCTTAAAATAGATACAAGGGAAAAAAGATATACTTCTGTTGATGGCCCTGTGGCACTATTTTCACTAACCTATTCTGCAATCTCTGCTGGTGTTAGCAGTAATTCCCTATGTAAGGATAGACGTGTTTGCATCATCAGGGTGATTTAAATTGAAACTATGTTAGAACAGTCATAAAATTCAGTTTATTTGCAATCACAAAAATAACAAGGAAAAAAGGACAATCTGACATGTAGAGTGGGAGTGGAACTGCCAAGTTCAAACAGGTGAACATAGAGAAAGGGAAAAAGCTGAGAAATTTGGATACTGTTTCTTTAAGGATTTAGTTCAGAAATTAATATATTCTTTTTGGTAAGTGTTTGATTTTTATTTTTGTTTTCTTTACTGTATCACAAGCAATTTAATGTCATCTTGCTACCATGTTTCAAAAGGAATTTGCGACAGTACCTATCCAGTCTGCTTTGATCCAAAACCTGAATTTGGGAGTGTTGAGAAAATCAGAGCACAGTTCTT
The DNA here is from genome assembly GCA_027560015.1 of Chloroceryle amazona. NCBI lineage: Eukaryota > Metazoa > Chordata > Aves > Coraciiformes > Cerylidae > Chloroceryle > Chloroceryle amazona. The sequence continues at coordinate 13,078 of JANHFX010010882.1, read as the reverse complement.
GCACTGACAGTACAGCAGGCCTTAGCTTCTCCACAAACTAGTTCAGATATAGCATATCAAAAAAATAAGCTAACTTTGTGACAGGGTGAAAGTGTTCTCAGCTTACTCTTCCTATCTACCTGCTCTAGTTGAGGATGTACTTGCTCTCAGCAGGGGGGTTGGACTAGATGACCTCTAGAGGTCCCTTGCAACCCAGACATTTCGGTGATTTCTATCTAGGTGATACCTTGTATTCAGAAAGAGGGCTATAAAGAATCATCAGAATGTGTCACAGGGGGAAGAGGGAGAGAGGATTTAAAAAGCAACTACATCACCAAGGTGGCAATTTTTCCTTCCCAATACTTCTGCCCCTGTGCTTGTAAGTGCGGGAGGTGTTTCCAGCCCTGCTTCTCCTTGTGGAGTCTCCTGTCATACTTAGTATTTGTGCTTTGGCATAGGGTAAGACTTAGGGCAGAAAGGGTGGAAATTGCCAAATGAAATGTCTCTTCACTTTAAAACAAAGAAAATTACAGTAGCTGTCTGCAATAGCAGATGTGGCAAGTAAACAATGATAATGTTAGCTGAGATGGTCTGTGAGATGTCTGCAGAATATTGTAATAAACTTTTCCATTATTGGTTTCCCCAAACAATTTGCAGTCTAACAGCACTAAAGGACTGCAGTAAACAGAGCAATTCACTTCTGCATCATAAATGTTTCATGGAGTAAATAGGAAATACAGCATTTTTTAAACAAGGGAAAGGGAAATTTCAAGTGAAGCAACCTCATTTCATTCATGTCCCTTTGCCCAATATTTCCCATCATCTGTCTACATTCAGAGGTGCCTCAGTTCTTGGAGCCAAGTAGCATAGGGTTCTAAGTCTAACATTTAGGTCCTCAGAATCTGGGCCGTGTTTGGTATGCTGTTCTGTGCACCAGAAGTGGTGTGAAAAAGCAGTGAGAAGTTGGGAGTGAACGAAGGAGCAAAGAGAGACGTGACTGCTCGGTGGCTCAAAAGGGAGGGGAATCCAGGCATGAATCTTAGGAGAGGCAGAAGCCCCATTTGTAGCAGCAGCTAGCAGAGCACAGCCGTTTTATCTAAGCTTTCAGAGTGTTGGCACTCTGTCCTCTGTTTTTGGCTGGTGCCTTGGGATAGACGTGTGGAATGTGATGCAGCAGGGGGGTGGGAACTTTAAAGAGGGTGGAAGATGGAAAACAGGAGGAGATGGCCCAAATGAACAAGCTGTGCTAGTTCCCTAGCACAGGGTGCAGAAGTTGTTTCTAATGCTTTGATAGAGAGGTTTAAGCTCCTGATTGGCAGTTACCAGTGCAGTCTATAGGTAGAAGTCATTTGTCAAACTGTAGAATTTGTCCTCCTCTTTGTTCCTTTAAGCAAGCATCAGTCATTCACAATGCACAAGAAATTCAGCTTTCCTTTTGCCTTGAGTTGTTTGAATCCACTGAAATAATAAAGGATTTCTGGGAATTGCTGCTTTGCATCATTCTTTTCCAAAATGGTGCCAAGGTTTGGATCTATCCTTAAAAGTTAGAATGCCATAAGGAAATAAACTGGAGCACAATTATTTTCTATGGCTGTTATTTCTTTCTTTGTTAGATTTAATCGATTGTAAGTTTACAGAATAGATTGGCCCTTAGTTTCATCAATGAGTTTCAGAAATTACCTGCAGCAGGAAGGCTACAGTTGTTGCTTTCAGGACTGCTGAAAAAACACTTTGATGTATCATCAGAAGAAGATTAAAGAGGTTCTCCCGTGATGCTGTTAAACAGCTGTTTAACAGCCTGGGCCCTGATGCCAGAAAGGGGCTGTTTCATAAGGCTGGATAGTACATGAAGTTTGTAGTTTGAGACTGCTTTCCTTTTCTTTGGGTAAGTAAATTTAAAATCTGTACTCTGATGCTAGTCCAGACATATCTAACTGGATATAAATAACATGGTCACGTATAGCAAGGGTCCTGGTTTTGTTTAGGATTTAGGTTGCAGTGCTTCAACTATCACTGGATGCCTCAAGGGCAACATCAGGTTTTCTTGGCTTTAGAGTCGAGTGCTGGCAGATAGGGCTTCATAAAATGTAGCTCCGAGTTTAGCTTAAATCTTCTCAGAAGCATGGGTGAAAGTATGTTTTTCCATCCTGAGGGTGACAAGATAGGGTTTTCCTGCTTTAGGAAGGGTGAAAGAAAGCAAATATATCTAGACCTGATCTGTAAAAGCAACATTCTTGCTCTCTCTGCAGGGCAGGAAAAGCAAAGATGGGAAATGCTGATTTTTAGCAAGGGCCACCCCAACCATTAGCTCAAACATCACAGCCTTTTTATCTTCGATAGGAGTTTTTCTTTTCCAGGACACTGTTGGAGGACAAGCGAACAGTGGGCCATCACAGTTACAGATGTTAAATCAGTTGGTGATAGTTCAATATAAAAGAGGCTATGCAAATTTAAGAGCATTTCATTGTGTAAAACTGATGTACCTGTAATTGTTTCTCTGATAGACTTATACTACTGTCCTTGATGTTGGGTCTAGTAAGCCAGACACCAATATGCTTTTTTTAAGGGCACATTGCCAGTGTCTTTCTAGAGAATCCTGAGAACAGCCTTGTGTTTGCTGTTTGAAGGCATAGATTTTAAAAAGTAGCATACAGTCTAATGTTGAATAGTTCTGGGAAATTAAAATGAGACTGTTTAAACATGCACTGTAATGTGGCATGAGTTTGTGCTCCGCTTGGACTTCCTTGTTGTGCTGATTTGCAGCACATTGGTGCCCTGACCAAAGCTGTAACACTTCAGTGTGAGAGCTAGAGGTGACACTCTAGGACAGTTGACAAGGGAGAGGATCATTTCTTCCATGGGCAGCATGGATTTATGACAGTCTAAAATGACTTAGTAACAAGGACCTCAGTGATTGATTGATTGATTGATTGATTGATTTTTCTTCATAATTTGAATAGGAAATAGCACTCTGTGACCAGTATTAGCATTGCTTGGATTGCTGCTGTTCAGCAGCCAGCTTTCTAGCCATGTGATTTCATGGAATTTGGGTCTAAGATAACTTCTTTTTACCTAGCTTTTTCAGTTAGAGAACACACCTGAATATCTAAATACTTCTTCAAGTACATTTTTCAAATTAAAGTTTTATGTTTTCCTCAGTTCATACTCTTTCTGCTTTTATGTTAGTTTCAAAGAGATGTATAAGCATTAGTAAAATATTTCACAAGTTAAATTATGTGGTATTGTTATTCTAGTACTGCGGCTAGAGAAATCTGAGACCTTGTGAATTATTCAGATGTATGTCATAAGGCTGCAAGAAAGAAATGGAGAGGGACTACACAGATGAGTGCTATGATCTCTGACCGACCTTGAGGTTATCCCTGCTTTGAATGGGCTCCCAGACAGACGATGTTGTAAGATCTTTTCCAGGCTAAATTATGGATGCATGTGCATGGCTGGGGTGTGATGCTATCTCAGTCCTGGATGCAATGTAGATGTGTAAGCAAATAGCAATGTGTGAGTTAATAAAGCTACAGAGAAGCTGAAGTGTTACATTTCTTTGTATAATCTAATAAGGGAATAAATTTTCCATAAGGGTAATTATAATTCAAACTTCTGTTTCAAATGCAACAAAAATCAATTTTAGAATATAAAACTGCTGTAAATTCGAACTTTAGTCCTTATGATGACAACAATGAAACAATCATGTACCGTAGGAAGTTGGTACATTCTACTGTGGCTATGTCTGCAGAGCAGAGCTGAAAAACTATTTAATATAAATGCTTTCCTTTTACTTTAGTCATGTTTAGCTCATGTTGTATGTTTCTTTTTTCAAATTTTATTTCTCTTGAAAGAAAATCACAAGAAGAAAAACATTAACATTGTGTTTAACCACATGTCTCAGAACCTAGCTTATGTGCCATATGTAATATGAGCATTTTATCATTCAGACACAAATGATGCAAATATGCTCTCCAGAAGTATTTACTACAGATTCCCATTGTAGTTTATTGCTCCTGAGTATTGTGTAGTAGCTGTGATTTGAAGAAAGAAATTCCCAAATTATTTTCAGTGATTTTTCATGTTGTTTTATGTTTGTTTTTGTTTGTTTGTTTATTTGTTTTGTGTTTGTTTTTTTTTATTTTGCTGAAATTAATAACCTTGCATGGATATTCCAATAACTAAATCTGATATTATTTTAAAAAAGCATTTAGTAATATTTTGCACAAGCTTTTTCTGTTTTTAATACACCTGTACTTTAATGTACTACAAATAAAGAGATGTACCATGACAGACACACCAAAATATGTCAGACGAGAGAAAGCATTAAAATAGATTTAGACATCAACAAGGATGCTTGAATTTCTTATTTTCAACAGGTATGCCAAAACCCAGTGTGTCTGCATTAGCACACTGTTCAGTGCCATGGGGTTGGACTTGTAAGGCCAAGTCTCGGTGCTGAGGACCCAGTGTCCACAATATGTATTTTGAACGTTTTACTTTAGGTTAGCTCTTGTCTGGCTTAGTTTTGCTGAAAAAGAGTCCAGTCTGTGCTGAGAGCATTCAGTGATGTGAAGGAAAACATGGTAGATGGGGGAGATTTTGCTTCAAAAAGGTACACTTAGTCTGACATAAAATGCCACTGTGATTACACTTTGTTCACTGTAAGAAGTGAACCTCGTGCTGTTTTTCCTCTATACACAATCACTAAAGGAAACTGAAGAAACTCAATGATTATCATTTTCCTACAAACTTGACGGATCTATGAATATGACAAGAAATGATCATCATCATTCATTGTGGGGTCTACAGCTGTCATTCATTCTTTTCTTTTGTTTCAGTCTAGCTGAGGGCATTTTCAGTTTTGTTTGTAAACACTGAGGAGCAGAAAAGAAATTGCTGTTGAGATGTAAAAGCATTATGTGTAATTATTTGAAGTTATAAATCATAGTAGCTACTTCTAGTGAACCATATAAAAAAGGTTGAAAGATCTCCTTAGTTGGCTTATTGGGTTTGGTTGAAAACCAGCAAAATTTGTTTTAATTTGTGATACTTATCTGTATTAGAAATGTTGCAGCAGGTATTCTCTGGAGCTTTTCTTCAGTACATTTTATGCCTGGTTTCACTAGAGCTCAGTGAGCTAGAAAAGGTTTCAAGCTCATTCAAGAATTATCCTTTCAGGTTAGCAGGTTAATTGGTTTTCAGCTTTTGTGGAAGGACTGTGCACAAGTCGAGAAGGGGGAATAGTTTGCTTTGCTGTGCAGGTGCAAGTGTCAGTTCACTGCCATGATTCCAACCTGTGCTTGAGCAGTCAGGCAGGGACCGCTCCTGCAGCCTGGGGCTGTTCAGGGTCTGGCCATGGCTCCTTCAGCCCCTGCTCAGCTCTGGAACATTCAGCTCTGCAAGGGTCTTCCTATAGTAAGAACTAGAGGAAAGAAAAGTATAATAGGCTGGTTGTAGGAGACCCTGTTTATTAATCTAACTAGTGTTCTACTTTTCTGTCTTCAAAGTAATAGAAAACCTTTTAGAAATTATGGATGGGCATATCAAATTTTCGGTAAATGCTGTTACTTGTACTGTGTGAGAGTTCTTCCTAAATTTTAAGCTGGATGATGGTTGTTTGTTTTGTTTTGTTGGGTTTTTTTTCCTGAAACTTTATTAACAATTAGATACAAAATAATCTGATCTTATTTCAAATTCAACTTTGCAGTTGTATAGGCTTTCAATCTATAAAGTACCAATTCTATTTGCAGTAGCTGGAATGCTTTGGGAAAATATGTACCTTTATCAGCATGGAGGGTTGAGTTACACAGAACCAATGCAGTTTTCATCATAGTTACTAGTGGCAAATCATTTCCTGTGCAGTGCAAGCCCATCAGGTTGCATGTTTTCTTGAGAGCAATACAGTTCCTGAGCAAGACATTGATTCTTCTGCCACCATGTGGTTATCTTGTTTAGGATCAACGACCATTTTAAGAAAGGTGCAGTACGGTGGCTTATATAAAAAGTGATGGTAAACTATGACAATTGGTTTATTTTTGATGGTCGGACTTTGTTATGCTGTTTCTAAAGATTAAACTTCAAAATACATATTTAGAAGAAAACATTTCATTCAGTAAAATTGTGTCTTCTGCTGGGGTTTACTGTAAATTATGTATTCTTGTTTTAGCCTTTTTATTTGTTGAAAAGGAAGTAATAAAGCTTTCAGGATTGGTCCCTATCTTTTGTAATTAAAAGTGAAGTTGGGGGTTTCCAACACCACAGCTGAACTGTACCGATCAAACCTTTTTTATCTTTTCCCCATTTGCTACAATGTGTTAAAAAGTTAGGCTTTGTTAAACTTACTGTTTAACAATTTTCATTTCAGTGGGAGAGAAACAGGCTTGCAGATGGATTCTTTAAGACTTTTTGCTGCAAACCCTTTTCTCACCTATTCATAGAATTTAAAATTGGGTCTTCAAGTATGAAAACCAAGAAAAGTAACAAAGGGCAGGCTTGGCATGCTTTGTAAAAGGATATCCACATGTCAAGCCTATTGCTTTTCTTTCCTCCTTTCCATGCTATTTTCATACAGCTCCTTCAGATTTCTTGTCAAAATAACCAGCTGCCATAAACCCCATGATTATTACGTAAGCTGTGCTGCTACTGAAATACTCATTAACATGGGAAGGTACATGTCATTTCACACCATGCATTGTCTGAAATTATAATTTTTGTTCTGAATAAGCTTTTTGCTTCTACTCCTCTGTAATAAAAGATATTTTTAGTAGAAGGAATGAAACTAAGCTTGAATGTTGAAGTATGGGGTATATGTGTGCAGGCAGATTTGAAAGGTGTAATTAAATCACTTAGCTCTATTTTTTATTAAATCTACTGAGCGGTAACTCTAAGGCTCAGCCATCTTCCTTATACTGTTAGTGTAGTTAGAATATGTTCAATAATAAATCCTGATGCTTTTAATTGATGTTGCAGGTTTTGAAATCTTCAGTAAGTCAGCCTCTAGACAAATGGCCTTAGCAGGTCATTCTCACTGCTTGTTCCTTTGTGCCTAAAGCTCTAGGTCTTATATTCAAGTATTAATCAACAGAACTCTGGTGTGTGGTGTTTTTTAGGTATGTTTTGCTAGACCCACATACCTCTCTGGAGGCTTTCTTGGATGCATTTGAGTACATTTTGACTGTGCTGATGGACATTGTGTGGATGCATTGAAAAGGCTTCAAAATTGTTTGGTAAAATACAATGAAAGATGTTTCGCTAAAGAAATAACTGTTTTTGCAAAGTGCAAAAACTTTCAGTGTGCACTGGAAGCAAATTCCATACTGCTGAGTATTGCTTGGGCAGATAAGGAAAGGCACCACAGCCAAAACGATTCAGCAAAGTTTGTGAATGCCAAAAAACCTTGATTTAAAGAGCCAAAAATATAATCCTTTTACATTTTTTTAAAACTAGGTCATAGAACTGTTCAGGACCAAATCTTTAGAGAAGCTTTATGTGAGTTCTGCTAAACAAAAAGGGTAGTGTAGTCACCTCAGACAAATAATATGCTCATTAATGCTTTGTGGATGTGAACTTTTTCAACAGGGTAATGTAATTTTTCATTCTGTAGTTCCTATTCAAGAATCAAATTCCACATTCAATTCACTCCGCAAAGGAAATCCAATAAAGCAAGTGACAGCACAACACTTCAACCGATAACAGCTTGTATTGTTTTATGTTTGTGTCACAATGTCTTAAATATAAACTAAGCTCCTTCTACTAATATAAAATTTATACAATATTTTTTATATGTAATTGTTCTTTGTTTAATTTTTTGTCAAGCTGTGTCTCCATGTAAGTTATACTGTTCTTTGAAAGCAGTTTGGCAACTTACGACTGGGTGAAAAAAACTAATAATTTAAACCTTGTTGTTGTACCTTTTAAGTAATTAAGAAAAAAAAATGTTAGTTGTTTAAATAATTGAAATTTAGCTTGAATAGTTTTTCTGGAAAAACACTCCTGTTAACTTTCCATACTGAGCATTTTGTCAGCATACAGACATTTTTGAGGTACCTAGAGCAAGTAGCATGAGTTATAGAATAACACATCGTGCAACTTATGGGTATGATAAAATATGTTGTGGCTGCCTCTTATTATCGTAAGGCAAAGTTAGGTCCTGAAATTTCTAATTATATATTGGATCATAAAGTCTTTTATAATTTATAGGGTATATATATGGGCTTTTACACTTAGAACTGAAAGGTTTGTTCACCTTGGATCCTGGAAGGATGGGATGTTTGAACGGCCGTGTTCGAAGGTTTGTTTGATTATGAAGCCTCTTATTTTCAAATGCCCAGGATTTTTATAGCTCCTGTATTCTTCCTTCTTTAATAATTCACGTTTCTTTATCTTTTATAATTTTAAACATTAGCATATTGCTTTAGTGTTTAAAGAGGCTGTTTCCTAGGAACTTCTCCTTCTCAGAAATTTCTTATGTAAAATTTCTAAATGTTACTTCCAGTTCTTAGTAATTCAGCAACAGTTGGAAGCAAAGTGCTTGTTGTTGGACTGTCACTGAACTGAAGTAGTCTTGAAAAACCTCAAGCGCTAAGGAATAGATTTTCTGCAACAAAGAAAACCTCTTTGTTGTTGCAGCCTCTTAGGATATTTGGTCATGGTTTTGTACAAGAGGCACGAAAGTTATGCCTGTGTTTGACAGGATAGGTAAAAAGTGGTAATGAAAGGGGTATCACACTTGCAGAATATAAATCAGATTAGCAAAGGTTATGAGAAGGAGCCTCTATGTCGGGAAATTTGCTTACTTCTGCAGTTGTACAAATTTGTCAAATCAGATGCGAGTATAAATTTCACAGCAAGAGGAGGGCACAGCTGAACTGTGTACATCTCTTCTGACATCAGGTTTGGCTGTGTGCATACTTATGTGTGCCCATAGAAACCTACCATGTAATGTGTACGTTGTATAAAAATATTTAGGCTGTCTTTCAAGAAATTTACTTCAGTGTATCAAACATCCACATCTCTGTGCTGAAAACTCCGTTTAGGAACATAAGTGCAGTCCAGTCTGGAGAAGTCCCCATACCTTGTGCTGCTTTGCAGCTTGGTTTCTGAAGAACTTGAGTCCAGTTTGAGCTGTAGGGCTCTCCACAGCTCCTTATACGTATTACATGGGCAGAAATGCTGAGCCTTCAGTAGAGATCTAATCTTACTGCAGCAAATGAATGTTAATCTGTGCAGGCAATGTGCTTAAAAATATTCATGTGCACTGATCTTCCTTGAAGACTGGTGAATGAATCATGATCTGTTAGAAAGATGTGATAACCAAAAATAAACTAGAAAATCCTGAACTCCTGTCTCTCATGAAAAATATTTCCTTTCACAGTAAACCATATATACTAAATTTAAAAATTGATCTATCTGCCTGCCTGCCTACCTACTACATTGTAAATTATATATAAAAGCCTTGTCAGCTTTTATGTGCTATGTTTTCTTGGAGGTAGATAAGGAGGGGGGAAAAAAAACCCAAAACACAACAGAAAAAAGGAAAGGGGAAGTCATGCCCAAGTTAGTGCTAGTAAAATCATAACTTTTATAAATAGATTTTATTCATAGGCTTATACTTTTTATTCAGAACTCTATTGTAATGTACTCTTTAAAAGGCATTGCATAATATTTTTTTTTTATAATATGGCTCAATTTTTAGGATGCTGATGTGGTAAGAAAACAGGTATTTAGCGATCATAGTGGTCATCCTCAAGCTAAGTGATATAAAATATTTTGGATACCTAGCTCTAAGCAGTAATGTCTTCTTTGGTTTCTCATTTTCTGTGTTAAGCACTTCAATTATTAGTAATATCCCTTGCTTCTTTTACTGATCTTGCTCTAGCTTCTGCTTTTTTATTTGCATTTTTCTATAAGACATTTCCATGATACAAAAAGAAGATACTACCTAAGAAACTTGCACATAGACCCTTGTATGACCATTAATTGCTACAGTTTAAATTGGTGAATAAAGTTGGAGTCTGATCATTGGATCAAGTGGTTTAAGCTCAGATTTTTGGGTGTATAGTTCTCGTTTTGTCATTGATAGTCTGTAGGTAAAATTGAGTAAGCCAGCAGAGGCTTATTTGGAGGATATCCTTAACAGGAGGGTAATCGTTGGAGAATTTATATGAACCTTGGATATACTTTGACTGGAAAAGGCCCATAGCAGCCTGCTGTAGCTGGAGCTGCATGGGGCAGGGTTTGGACCAGAGACCTTCAGAGGTGTCTTGCAGCCTGAATTACCCTGTGTGTAAGAGGGAGACAGTATGTTTCACTTGACATTTAATTATGTTTTAGGTTGATGATATTTTCAAAAAATGCTTTATAGAAGAAACAAAGTTGTTATGACCTGTAAATACATAAGACAAGTTTCTTTATAAATTTTATATCGTTTTGCATCCAAGCTCAAAAAACAGCTATCACAAGGATTTAGTTGGAATCACAAAAGACAGGCAAAAAGATCCAGGTTTAACCAGAGAGATGGTGGTTATGAACTTATGATAGTTAATTTTTTGGTATACCTACTACATGTGTAATTTTCTTATGAAGAAAACATTGTCGTGTATAGATCCCATTGCTTGGGGTTTTTTTATTAGCTAAACTCATGCTGATTTTAGTTTCCCTTTGAAAAACAGCTATGCTATATCTATCTGTGTCATAGATAAAAGCACTCAGTAGGTATTTTAACTTTCTTGTAGGTGTGAAAGATGTTTCTAAGATTTTCATTGGCTTTTATCTGCATCTTACTTCTGATTATGGGTTTCTGCCCAACATGGAGGTGGTGGAATCTGTAAAAATAGTTGTAAGATGATACAGAGTTAAAATATACTTCAGAAACAAAACTACTGAGCATGGACTAATGCTCTTTGTATTTTTCATGTTGTGGGGAAAAACTCACAGGAAAACAAAATGTCCTTATTTAGTGATCAAGCAGGAGGATTCAAGGAAGCAATTATTTTATATTAGTCATAAGCACCATATTGGTCTCTAGGCTCTTAGAAATCATAGAATAGTTTGGATTGGAAGAGACTTTAAAGATCATCTAGTTCCAACCTCCCTACCATGGGCAGGGACACCTCCCACTAGACCAGGTTGTTCAAAGCCCCATCCTGGGTGAAGACTGTGAAGGCACCATGCAGAGGTCATCTGCCACAGGTTTTATGGGCAGCCGCAGGCACATCAGTGAACATCTCTGTGGCTCCTGGGTAAAGGCATTTGGAATGTAGCAGTAAAAATAACAGTTTCAGGGATACTGTGGCTGCTCACTGCTGTTGTACTAACCAAGTCAGTCTGGTTATGGAAGCAAGTAGGATGCAAGGGCAAGGCTGTATACTCTAAATAAGCTCATGTATTTGTCATTTATGAGTAATAATAATATGCATGGGATAACTTCTGGATTAGTCAATTGGCTTTAAGATATGGATTTATTGAGAGAAATTATTGGCTTAGTCTTCTTTAGTAAGTTACTTGTGTTGATGTTAACAGCCTTACTTGTATGTTATTCTGAAATTAAAAAACCATTATTCTAGTATAAAATATTTTAAGTAGCTTTTTCATAATTTTACCTCACAGATTCATTTCATTACTGGACTATATTCCCAAAGTTTGAGCTGACATAGTCACTATGGTCAGTTCAGTATAAACAATGAATATAAAAATCCTCTAAAGGTATAGAGTAGAAAAAAACATCCATGTCAGTTCCAGTTATTGTTCCTCTGAGACACAGGAGTGGAGGGAAAGGGAGAATTCATGTTTGAATGTTAGAAAAAAACCCTGATTTTAGGAGAAATGCTGTTTTGGGGAGTTAAACTTAAGTGAAAGAAATAACACCATTACATAGAAATGTAAATAAATTTTTTAAAAAATAACGAGTCATTAGCCTCATTATTGCCCAATTAGTTAAAAAAGCTGCAAATGCCCAGGTCGGTTTATTTTGATGGCTCCGTGTTCTGGAAAGTGGGATTCAGAAAGTGGTTCTGGTGCAATGGTAGGAGCTGCTCACCTCTTTCTTTGCTGATGGTAGGCAGCAATGATTTGGTGATCTCTGTGTTTTCAATGGAGAAATGTCAAACTAAGTTTTTACTACTTGGAATCTGCAAATTTCTACATCTTTCTAAAGCATCTATAATCCATTTTCATTGAACCCACAGCTCTGGCACAATAATCATAATGGTTAAAATGGCCTCTCTTAAACTAAGATTTATTTTTGTCCTTAGTTTCCATGAGTACTTTCTATGCTCTTTTCCTTGCTTCTGATAAAGATAAATACAATGCAGAAGGAGGATCATATTAATGATTTTTGTTCCTGTCTTTGTATCCAAGGGACAAGTGTAATTTGTATTGCTCGCTGGAATAGATACTCGTATAATTCTTTTAAATAAGTTTAGATGCTGCTAAAAATAGTGCTAATGCTTGCTCAGAGGAATGCTTTCTTCCCCCTAATGTTCTGTGTGGGCTGACTGAAAATTGCTTAGCTACATCTAATTTTCTTGGCCCATTTCTATGGCTGTTTTCCCGTCGTGAAACGAGGGATATTGTGTGTATGAAGCTGATATTCTTGCATGTAGGAGAATAAGCACACTGCTTCTCCTACATGGACATGGTGGTCCAAGTCCCTAAATATAGGCAGCTATTCTGAATACCTCTGGAGTTTGCATATATAGGATTTAAGACCTGTTTAGTGAAGGTAAATTCAGATAGTTTCACTGCATCTTATAAAATCTGTACTTTCTAATGTAAGTTTGTTATGGTGGTCCCAAAAGTACAGGACCACAAAATCACTAATTGCAAATGACTGGTTTGGATTCACTATGGGATATTAGATTTTCAAGGTCAAGGAGTGTTCGAAGTACACCAGAAGAAAGGTTTGGTTTCCTGTATTGAATGGGGTGTCACTGGGAGCTTTATAACAACCAAAGAACTAATAATGAAGAGTTGCTTTTGATTTTAAAAGATTTTTGGACTACTCAAATCTTGAATGCTGTGTTGCTATATCCTTGCATTTCTTTCCTACTTGTTAAAAATGATCTTTATATTTTTTTTTTCACTATCTGGTGGAAAA
>JANHFX010010880.1:51464-71193 GCA_027560015.1 Chloroceryle amazona | reverse complement strand
TCTAATCACTAAGTCTCTCTCCCTTATTCCTTTTCTCTTCCCTTTTGGGGAGGGAGGGGGGTTAACAGAGAGCGTCTTTTGGGTCTTAGGGGCTGCCCTGACCCTAAACCACGACAAGGTGTAAATAGATTTGGCAACTTTGTAATGCAAACTTGCATTCCACTGACTCTACAGTAAAACATATTGATTTGTTTTGTTGTCTGGTTCCTTTTTTTTTTTTTTTTTTTTTTCATTTCTGAAGTGGGTCATATGCCCCTGTACCAATTCTATCTGTTATCACCAGCAGGGCTGCAGAAAGGTGTTAGGAATGAATATGTAATAAGGTATACTGTATTTCAAATAAAAGTAATCAATCATCAGTATGACTGTGCCTGTTAATGCTATCATTTATATGTCTGTGATCAGCAAATACAAATATCATAGTTCCCTTTAAAGAAAATATTTCTTGTATACTACTAGTTCCTTGCAAGTTCCATTCTGTCAACTATTTTTGGTGTCCTCAGTTTACCTAACCTTACAAGGTGCTTACCTTGTCTTTCCAAATTCACCTTCATTCCATATTTTCTTTAAGGGGAACACGATTGTATTTTGAAGAAAATTGTGCTGTGCTTTTTCCTAGGCAGAAGTATCTGTCTCACTAGTGGTCAACTTGGCAGCCGGAAGAATCCACAAAGTGCTGAGGCTGTAGAATGAAGAGGCAGAGAGCTGGAAGAATTAACCAGTTCTTGGCATTACAGAGGTTTTCTCCTCTCCAAGTACCAGCATGAGATGAAGAGGTATTTATTGAGATAGATATATATATCTCCCCAGTTTCTCAAACCCAGCAGCAGCCCTTCTCCAACAGATGCAACTCAATGACTTTGTCAGGTTTTGTCCCTTCCAAAAGCTATTTCTGCATACTGTGGGAGAGCCTCAGGAAGGAAAGTAAGGAAGCTATTGTAAATATATAAGCCTAAATGTGAATAGGAATTAAGGAGTGATTAAGGTTTTTTTTCTAAATCAATAATCTACGAATGTGCTTTATTTATTGACCACTTTCTGTTTGCACTCTACACAGGAAAGCAAAAACCGACAGCCCAAACCCAAACAAAAACACAAACAGAAAGCTGGCCCTGTTCAGTGGTGGAACCCAAGTTGCACGTGTTAAAAAATAAATAATGAAGGTTTCCACAGCAACCCAAGTTCTGTAGTGCAAATTGATGACTTTCATTCTGTTTTATTATATAATGACAGAACAGATATTCTATAAAAAGTCTTGGGTACAGATGAAGTTGTGTTAATAAAAAGTTTGGTGTAATTCCAAAACTTTACATGAATAAGGTAATTTACAAAGGTTTCTGAAACGGCTGTGTAAAAAGTGTTGTTTTCTGCCTTAGGCTTTGGGGGGAAGCCTCTGACTGGAGAGAAGTTGCTAGTCTGGCAGAATATTTGCAGTGATCCAATCTTCAGTTAGAGAAGAAGTTTTGAATTACATGTTACAGCTTTTAATTTGCTGTGAGGAATTCAAATTTAGGTTTTATGAGAAGAGTAGAAAGGAAAAATGAGCTCAAAGATGAAATATAAAAACTTCTTCAATTTTAGATAACCATTCATTGCATAACCTGTACAAATTTTGCCAGCTTCTTAGAGGCTTTAGAAGTTAATGTAAAAGAATTAAATCCCAGTATTAGGCAAATTTTGATCTTGTTAAGTATGGGTGGTGCCTGGCAAGAGTGCTGATAGCATTCCTGCCTCTCCTTTCTACTCAAATTCTAACCTTAAATGCTGCTGCTGTACACTTAGGTGGGGAAAAAAAAATGTAGAAATAAACGGATTTTGAGTAACTTGTTAAACAGTTTAAATATGTTTACTGTAATTGCCACTGGTTGGAATAATTTGATGCAGTTTCCAAAAAAGCAGTAGGTGAGCAATGAATCTTCATGTCCCCTTTGGACAACAGTGCTTACAGTAGAAACATCCCGTGTGCGTAGCAGCAGCAGGTGCATACAGAAGGATATATCCACCGGTGAGCTTATAACAAGGGAACGTGTAATAGGACTTTTTTTCTCTTCACCTGACACGAGTTTGGATTTTTCTGGTGTTTTTAAACACACTCCTGCCGTCGTCCTGTGTTCTAGTGGTTTCTGCATAGTCAGTATGGAGCAGCCGCTGTTCTCTGCTGCAGGCTGAGGTTACAGGGGTGGGTGTCCCGTTCATCTCCCACCCGTCCTCCTTGGGACGGATTCACTTTCTCTGCTTTTTTAAAGGAATTATTTCTTTTTCTTTTTTTTTTAAAAAAAAAAGTAGCCGTCTGACCGCAGTAGGCTGGAGTCCCCAGTGCGTGCTGTGGGGGGGGCGGGGGCCGATGAGTCTCATGGGAAGAGCTGATGTGCCCCGGGGCTGGGATGCATGCGCGTGTTCCGTCTCTACCCTGGCGTTTACCAACGCGGCCGCTTAACCGCTGCAGAGCCGTTCCGCTCCGCGATGCATTGCGCCGCGGGGCCGTGGCCGCAGGGCCGACCTCCCCCGGAGCCCCGCCGGCCCCGCCCGCAACCGGGCGTCGGCGGGGGGTGTGGGTGCCTGCGACCTATGTCACCACTGTCCCGGCAGCTGCGGGGCCGAGCCCCGGCCGCTTCGGCCTGGGCCTGGAGCGCGAAGGAACGGGGCGGGGGGTGCTGGCGGCTGGGGATGCCCCGAAAGCTGCTCGTTAAGTTACTCGTAATTTGAGTGGAAGAAGCACCCTCGGGACAGGAGGACGTGGACGTTGGGATTTGGGTTAGAAAGCGGCAAAGAGCCCGAGAAGTGGAGGGCTGGTGGCGGTACCAGGCAGGTCAGAGCATCCCCGGGCATTCAGCCCGTACGTGGGGGTCTGGGGGGGTCCGGGGGGAGTGCAGGCCAGCAGAGAACAGAAGCAGTGCTGAGAATGCCCAAAGCGCACGCCTGCCTAACTAACGGCTGAACTGTAGTTTTGACAAGTGTATGATAATAAGGATATCTGTATATGTAGGAGAAATGTTACATATTGCACAAGTTCTTAACACATTTTCTCTTATTTAAGACTCGGAAGCCACTGCTAGTGGTTTATTGAACACCTCTGCCCACAGCACGACGGAGGGGAAGCAATTTAGGGGGGGTATGACCAAGAAATAGTCAATTACCCTGAAGTGAAGGCAGCTAATTGGAGCTTATCTTTGCTAACAAAGTTAAATTACTATTTTGTTCGAAGATTTGTTTTGAAACTGACTGTAATACCCTCACTAACTCTGAGTTGTGTGTCCTTAGTGGTCAAGCTGAAAGATATAAAACCCCTTTAACAAGTCAAAGCACATCTTTAATGCTCTGAAACTGCTGTAAGTTCGTGTAGAGATCTTCGAGTTCTCAGCAGGCTCTAACAGCCGGTACATTTCTTTGAAGATGTTACTGCAGAGGTTTCAGGCTCGGTGAACGCACCAGCACGGGTGTATTCCACATGGCTTCTGAGTGAGGGCAGAAGGGATATTTTGAAATGAGGCTGTTCTAATTAAGAAATGCAGGTGATGATAGAGCCCCATCAGAATTATCATTTATTGTACTGGAAGTTTGGGAAGTATTAAAGTGATTTGCAAAACATGGGAAGTAGAAAGATTCCGTGTAAGTTGTGCAGTTTCTTCAAGGGCTTGGGGCTCAGTTGAGCAGGACTTGTGAACTCGCTGTGAGTTCTCGGGGTTTTTTATATTTAATGTCGAGTGTCTGTTTCAGGTAGGAAAAGGATCTCGCGCTGATTCATCAGGAGTGTGATGTTCAGAGCTAGGAAGGGTCCAGAGGAGGATGTTTGATCTTAGGAGTGGCCTTAACGAGCTCCTGGATCCAAAGGCAACAGCCTGTGATAGAGGCGTGTAAGGCAGTGAGGGGTTGTGGGGAGGTTAAAGCGAGGTTTGCTTGTCGTATTTTGTCACAGTGAAAGATCACCGAGATCTTCAGTTGAAATGCAATTTAATTTAAATCCAAACGTCGATCGAGGGTAGTTTCAGAGAAGGAATAATGCAGCGATCTTCTGTGTGAGGTATATTAGTAGGATTTTTAGCTGGATTTAGGAAAAGGTATTAGTGGTTATCTGATTAATCAGAACACACTTCAGCGCGCATTCGCTGCTTTTTTTTTTCCTAGATAGACACAGATAAACTTATCCTGTGGACAAATGCTCTGGATCAGAGACTGAACCCAACTGATGAGATAAAGGGAAAGCTCTCAACACAGGGAGAAAACCACAAGTATGCATTTGTGATGAGGGTGTGTTAGGAGCATGTAGTTTCTCATAACTGCTCTCCTTTTAGAAATGCAGCTACCCCGCAGTTTGGAATCCAGCTCGCAGGTTGAACCGGGGCCAGTAACTGTTCCTCTGAATCGCATTCCTGTGTGCGCCTCGGGATGGCTGCGGTCTAGCGATACCGGTCTCGTAAGGCTGGCGATGGGGATCAACAGGCGGGAGGAGCAGTAGGGTTGGGGTCGGCCAGGGAGTAACGGAGGTTTCCTGACATACAAACTTTACTGAGATCCAAGTGGAAGGGTCTTGGTGTGCTGATTAAAATGTACTCGCCTGCTCTTAAAAAGTGAAGTTAACCCTTGAAACCCCAGGGAAGCAAGGGGTGCCTTACGCTAGTGCCACTTGCCGTGGCGTAGTTTATCCCGTTCCCTGGACAGACTGAGTTCTGCCATCATCAGTCCCAGCACTGCATGTTGAAGTTTTGGCTTGCAGGGCCATTGCAGTTGAGGTTTTTGTTTTCCTGTTCCTCTAAAAATGTTGAACAAACCTTGTAAAAGCCCTCAGACCTCAGGTGAGGTGGCAATGGAGAGGCACAAAGGGAGAGGCTCTACCTCAAAATGGGATCTGGTAACTCACAGGAGTTACTTCTTTTCGTTTACTTGGGAATGGCTTGGGAAAGTGAATATTTCTGAGTATCTGAATACATTATCTTCCAGTCTTCCCTCTTGCAGGTGTGCTTTCATGAGCAGTTCCAGTATGAATTCCTGCTTGGGGAGTTCAAGCAGCCTTGTCCCCTGGCTTTTCCTTGCTGCTCTGCCCATGCAACACTTGCGTGGCCCTGCAGTGGACTGGGCTGGGGAGCAAAAATCAACTCAGCTCTTCCCTTATTCCTTCTCACCCTGTTCCCTGACAATAAAAAGGAAACAGGGAAGAGAAATGTTGATTTTTAACTCGGTGAGTGTCCTGGCCATGTTTGCTGTGGGTCTCTGTGAATGGCTGGTGCTGACTCAAGGGAAGGACGTGTGGAAACTGGCCGTGGGGAAGGGTGGGACTGCTGCTTTCCGCAGTGGTGCCAGCTTGTATTGGCCTAAAATAATAGTGAAACTACACTAAAGTTTCAGGCCTCTGGAATATGCTGGGTTATAGCTGTTGAAAATAAAAGAAATGCAAAGTGTTTGTTCCAAAGCCCGTTGCTGAAGCTCATCCCCGCGGTTCCTGAGGAACCAAGTGGTGCTAAGGACCAAATTTGGCCTTTTTATGTATAATCAATGTTAAAAAAGGTATACGCTTCATAACCATTGCAGGAGGACGGTATCTGCTGATAATAGACTCAAGCAATGTATGCACTTTGGAATGCTGAAAATGTTCAGAATGTAATGGGTTTAATTCCCATCTTTACATAACATACTGTCCTTTTTGAAAGAAAACAACCCAAATGTGCATACGGATTAGTAATGTAGTAGAAGAATCACCGGAGCGTAAAACCTAAAAGCTCGAGGCCTGTTGTTCCATGGTTGACTATCATACACAACAGTCAAACATGGCAGAGCTAGCTCTTCGTGGTAAACAGGCCGAGGTGAACATCTGCCGTTCAAGCCGCTCGCCCGGTGTCGGGTCCGAAATCTGAACTGATGAAACGGGTTTCGTTCAGCTGATCCATTCCTTGTGATCAATTACAGAAGAGCAGGGGCGAGCCCCTAAAGTTGCATTTCTGCGCTGCAGCGAGTACGGTCAGAACTTTTATTCAATCCCCTCCCTGTTTTACTTTACACAGCCGAGTAGCTGTAAAACTGTGAGACTTGTCTGGAGCTGGGAAGCAACAAGACAAATGTTAGTAGTGTCCTGAAGAGCTCTTTTGCCCTAAAAACGTCATATAGTCAAAACTCATTTTTTTCTCTGTGCTTAAATGTTAACTGAGGGTAATCTTCCTGTGTTTACTGAGAGTTGTTGATACAACATGTGGGTTTTGGTGAATTTAAAACAAGTTTGGCAGGAAAAAAAAATGTTTATGTGATCCAAAGGATAAGTCTTAAGACAGCGACTGAACTATCGAAGAGGGATGGAATGAACATGCCTTACAAAAATCTTAAGAGCCTGCTTTTTGGTTTGAACTTTGGGACTTTTGAACTTAACTTCCTGTCAGTTTTTAGGAATAGAAATAATATTGAGCTTTTTTCTGTAGCTCCCAGAAGGTGCTGTGCAGGACAGGCACTGCTGCGTGTTTGGGGAGGGCCGTGCTGTGTACAGCCGCCTGTTGCAGCTCTTCCAGCTGCCCCGGGACACTCTGACTTAAGTCAACTGAAATGGATTCTACCTAAGTTTCTTAAATTCCTTAAATTGTCAATGACCATTTCTTCCTTGACTTGTGTTAGTTTATTGGCTTTAAAACCCAAGCTAGGGAATGCGTTGCTGCAAGATGATGATGTGTGGTTCTGGGGGCGGGGGAAGGATTTTGATTTCACAGCTTTTCACACTGTGATTTGGATATTCCAACGACAGAGATGTTTAAACAGCCCCTTTTCCCCGCCGTCTGTTCTCACCCATCTACTGTTCTCTGAATTGTGCCAGCACAATTGTTTTTTTGTGGCTGCAAGATGAATGGGATTGGGAAACCAATCTAGAATGAGGAAATTGAATTTGTGGTAGGATTTTTCTGCTCCCTGGTCTAGTTTACTGTGCAGCTGCAGGAGTAGTGGTGTCAAGACAGGAAAAGGGGTATCAAGGACTGGGATTAAATGGCGGAGGAGGTAGCAGGTGAGCTACAACTGTTGCACTGGCTCTGCCACAGGAAGAAATGCTCCTTGTGTCACGCCTGCTGTTGTGTTTGCTGTGCCTGTGCTCTGGTGCCGAGACCAGGGAAGCCAGGCCTCCTGCCTGGGCTGCTTCCTCGGGGATCAGCAAGGGGACCCATCTCTGAAGCTGGGCAGGACACCACAGCACACTGGGGTGGATGGAGGAGTGCAAGTCCCTGGTCCTGCCTTAGCTTCTCCAGCGCTGCCTGTTTGCATCCGAGTGTAAATGTGTGACGTGGACCAGGGAGCACAAGAAGTGAAGAGGAACTGAGTAAGAGTTTTTTCTTTAGTTCCAAGACTGGCTAGATTTTCTTTTGTTGTCAGTTTCACTCATTTTAGATACTGTAGTTGTATGGAAGTTGTAGGGTTTTTTCCAGTAGAGAATCTCCATACAACACACAGTTCTCTTGTTCTTAGATACTTGACGAAACTGTAACTGGAGAGAAGCTACTTCAGTCCCCTGGAAGGACTTGGAATATTGACTTGAACGACGTGAGAGTGGCGAGGGTTGCAGGGATCTGATCCGCTCTCGCATCCAGGGCAGCTCCGGGAGGAGGGTCCTCTCGCAGCCATGACCGTGTGGTTCCCTGCCATCAGATGTGTTGGACTCGGACTCCTTCCACGTGCAGAGTCAAACGAGCACATTTTATTAACATTGTCTTTTAATTCAGCTATGTTGGGAGGTTCTTGAGGATCCAGAGAGTTCAAAAGTCTTGGGTTATTGTGCGGATCGCTGTAGAGGAAGATGCTGTTTGCCAACGCTTTCTTTTCGCCCAACTTAGGCTTTCTTTTTTCAGCTTTTTGCACTCCTCTCTGATGTGAGGTTAGGCCACTCGACATCCCGTATATTTTTTATTCTGGAAGGTTCTTTGTGCAGTTTTGACACTTGCTCAGGTAGCGCTCCGAGAATCTTCCGAATATGAAAATATTAGGAGTTGAGCACTTGTGTTTCAGTTCAGGATCAGCATATTTGGAATCCATTAGAGCTGCTCAGAAGGGGAATCCATAGGATCCTGCTGTTTAGTATAGTCAAGAAGTAGAATTTTTCTATCATATGTTTCTCAGATTGTAGGTTAAAATTTCTCAATTTTTATAAAGCTCCTGATCTTTATTCCTAAATTTTCATCGGCATGGTTGCCTTTTGGGATCTGTTGACTAAAAATGATTGTCAGCCTGGAGCCTCGGTCTGATTTTTGTACAGGAATACAGATCATGTAGTTGTATGTGGAAATGTGCTACTTTTGAGCTGGGGAAACCGAAGGAGGAGTAATGCTTGATTTCATACCCAGGCGCTGGCCTGAACTCGCTTGGAAGTTCGATGTGCTGGTAAACCCCGTCAGGAATTGAAGGGTGGCCAAAGTGCAGGTGAAGGAAGGTATGTGGTCATGTCTCTGCAGTTTATCACGTCTGTTATCTCCTCTGTCTTTACAGAAAGAGTAAACTGATGAGACTGAATATTCAGGCAAGTTTTGGCTTTCTCTTCAGCAAGTACAGCAATAATTTTAGGAACTGACTGAAATGAACTCTCAGCTCTAACTTTGAACTGTGGTGTATCAGCAGATCCTAATGGGCACGTAGCAAAATCTTAACTGCTGTCTTGGAAAGCATGTGCTGCCTTAGCAGTCTTCAAATGTAAATGCTCAACCTGGTTTTGTTGTTAACTTGTGTGTTCTGAGGGATCTACGTGGTGAATATGACTGCACTGGACCAGGGAATGCTTTCACTGTTTACACAGATACGCTCCGCAGAATTGTTCTGCAGTTCCCCTTATTATTTGTCCCTCCAGCAGTTGGAAGGGTTCTACAGTCCCTCTGTAAATAATTAGAAAGAATTTCGGGTCATCTTAGAGTTTATGGAAGTAATGCAATAGGCCAAAGTAATGGGGAGTTTTGATACTGAAACTGGACCGGAGCTGTGGTGAAGTTGAGGGCGTTTGGTGAACAAAGGGACGATGGACAGCGGTTCTGTGAGTGCCTGGACAGGGTGAAGTGTTGCGGAAAGAAAGATTCAAAGACAGTAATAAAGTTTTCAGATGTTTAGAGTCCCACTCCCGTTCAGGAAAAGCTGACATTTCAAGCCAGTTGTTTCAGTCTCTCATTGTCTAGAGGCCTGATTTATCTTTTTTTTTTGTTGTTGTTGTTGGTACGGGTTCACTCAGCAGAAGAATCTGCAAGTTTTGATAGTAGCACTGCAGTGATTGAAAATAATAAGCTGCAGAGTTCAGTAGCTTCTGCTAACTGACAGTTGCTCTTTTCTTGTGCATGACCCACTAATGTGACTATTAACTGGCAGTGGGCATGCAGCTGCTTTGTCAAGTGGCGCAGGAGGACGTGAGTTGTGATGATCTGCCTCTGTTAAAATGACATCCCAGCTCCCTCGGCGCTTGTCTTCAGAGTGTGGATGGCAGCAGTGGCCGCTTCTGAGCCACAGGCCGGGACAGCTCATGCCCAGCAGCACCGCACATCTCTACATTTGAGGTTGGAGTACCGGGAGTCCCCTGGATAACACATCCCACAGCTCGGGTTTGCCCCCAGCTTGGCAGTGAGGTTCCTCTGTGTATGGGCTGAACTAGTTGGGCTAGAACAGGCGGATATTTTTGACTCTTGTGTGGTTTTTGGACTCGGCAAGGAATTCCACAGTCCAGTTGTATACATAGTGAAGAAACTTCTGCTTCAAGTTTGCTCTCTCTTCATTCAGTATTGGGGGTGAGGAGGTGGTCTGGTGTAAAATGTTTGAGTATGCTTTTGTTGCTTAGGTGGAGAAAAAAGGTGGAGTATGTATTGCTGTTAAAGCAGACTTACTGAGGAGCTTCCGAACAGTATTGGTTGTATCTCCTGAGTAAATGCTACGGACCCCAGGAACCTGATTTAGGTTAAACTTCTGAAAACATTCGGGTGTGCAGGAGGTGGGAGAGGAGCAGGGTGAGCGCTGCTGAAGGCAGCACTGGCTTTGGGTCATGCTTTGGGTCACACAGTCGTTGAGGTTGGCAGGGATCTCTTGAGATCATCTGATCCATCCCTCTGCTCGAGCTGTGCCAGTTAGAGCAGTTTGCCTGGGACCATGGCCAGTTGGGCTTTGACTGTCTTCATGGGTGAAGGCTCTGCAAGCTGACTGGGCAAGCTGTGCCAGTGTTTGGCTGTCTTCATGGTTAAGCTAATTAAGATGGAATTGAATGTGTTTTAATTGGTGCCCATCACTACTTGTCCTGTCACCGGGCACCGCTGAGAAAAGCCTCTCCTTCCTTCCCTTCAGGTGTTTCTACACGTGAATGAGATCCCTCTGAGCCTTCTCTTCTCCAGGCTGAGCAGTCCTGGCTCTCCCAGCCTCTCCTTGTGTGAGACACGCTCCAGACCCTTCCTCTTCGTGTCCCTCAGTGCGTGTCAGTTTGTAAATTCTGAACGGCTTTTACTGTTGCTGGGCTGTTTGTGAGTTCCCCCAGCAGCAGGTCTCGTGTCCAGTGTTCACGTGGCAGTCGTCCTCTTACTGGGGCACTAGGTCAGGTTTTTCCTCTTGAATATAGCCATTTATTTTCCTGTGCACCGAGACTTTGCATCCTGTTGCCAGTTTTGCTGAGGATCTCTATCAGGTTCAAACCTCCTGGGAGATGGGACTGCCCTGTTGCTCCCTCGAGAAAGGAGGTTACCCCTTTTAGCAAGAGCATGTTCCTTTGGAAGTGACTTTCTGGAGTTCTGTGCTCCAGGCACATCCAGCAGTTTGAAACTCTGCGTTGGTTAGTGATAGAGAAAGAACTTCCATCATCTCTTGTCTGTAGTATATTGTGTGTGACCGGTGCCATTCCGTAGCCTGTGTGCAGATTTCCCTGGGGAGGAAATCTTTGTTTTTCTCTCAGGTACCTGCATTCTAGCCAGGGCCTTCTGCCTGGCTTTGAAACCAGACCCGCACCTGCAGCGGAGTTGCTCTGTAATCAGATGGGGAAATCATTTGGTTTCTTACTTTGTGGCCTGAAAGGATTCAGGTTAAGCTTCAGTAATTCAGTTAAGTTATTTGCTGCCACTGAAGTAAAAAAGATGGGTTTGGAGGTGTGGTAACAAGGAAGGGATTACATTGCTTAGAGAAAATTTCAGTGGTTCTTGCTGTGCAGGTCTTTCCCTACGTGAATACAATAGCAAAAAGAATTCATTTAGGAAGATTATGACCTTTGGGCACCTGAGCCAAGGAACCCGCAGGCTTTATTTTTACCAAATTCAGCTTTTAGACACAAAGGAAAACCAGCTGAAGTACTGTGGGTGTTTGAAACAAACGGTTTCTGTAGTAGGATACTGGTTATCTGTTGAAGAAACTCTTGAGTACAAGTTTTCTCCCTTAGAAGCCCAGTTAGGAAAGAATTTTATCGAGGTGAAGAGATCTTCAAGTGTAACAGCTTGTGACTTTGGAGAGGCTGGTCAGAGCAGCCTGCAGGAGCTTGGTTTCTGGCGTCCGGGGTGGTATAGTCTTGGAATCCCCAAAGCTTTTGACAGGTACGCCGTATCCATCCGGATACGATCTTTATCTGCGCGCTTGCCGGTTATCCCCCTGAACTCTAACCCTCAGCAGGCTTATCTGCTGTGGTATTGTCTGTCCTTGAATCAACGTCAAGCTTTAGCACATGCAGCGTGTTGCACAGTTCAGCTGTGGATACAAAGCTGAAGAAGGTTTGAAGGAGGAGGATAGACAAGGAAAGCCCAGGTAAAGAGGCCGTGCTTATCAATGGTTCTGTGTGACTTCAGAGATAGAAGACACTCAGAAGACATTTGCAGTGACCAGACAGAAATTTCAAAGAAAAGATTATTTTTTGTTTAAATTTAATTTTCTTTTAATTTTTTTTTCTGCACACTGTTTAATTGTGGAATCGGTTGACAGATATTTTGGGTGGTAAAAGGAGAAATGATTCAAGGAGCTGTTAGATTTGCAGAGGATCTATCTATTTAGGGAAGCCTGTATACGGAGGAGTTGGTCTGCAGCCGTTGTCAGGATTTGGAAGGCATTGTACGAGAAATACTCCTCTAAACTTACTGCTCTCTAGTTTGCTGGGATCAGAGAGAAGATACAGGCTAAAGAATATTTAGTTTGGTTACAACCATCATTAAGTTTTACCTAATTTGGCAGTTCCAGAGCAGTTCCACCAGCAATTTTCCTTGCTGCTCCCCCTCCAATTCCAGTGGGGTTTTAGCTCTCTAATACAGAAAAGAATCTTTAATCCACGGGTTGCCGTTAAATGGTTGGCTTAGGTTCCCACTTGTCTCCTGAGTCATGTGTGAACATACTTGGAGAAGAGCTCGCTCAATGGTTTCAAAACCCGTTTTTTTCCAAACAGCTTGCTACTTTATTTGCTTGAGGAATTCCTTCCAGGTGTGGTATTTATCGCGCTGGTTTGCAGTGGTGGGGTATCCACCTCATCACCGGCATCTCTGTTTACCCGCAGCCTCGGCGCGTGTCGGCAGCGGGGCTCGTGAGAGCGCACGGGGCTCGTCGGTGTCGAGCTGGGGATGGAACCGTGGCACCTTGTGCTTGGAGGAAGCTTGCTTTGAGCAAGTGCTGTCGGTAACACGTGCTGCTGCTGCATCATTTGGGCTCACAAAAAAAGGATTTTATTTAAAATCTGATTTTCCACTTCCCTCTTGTTTTCCAATTTCTGTCTCGAGTGTGTTCAGAGCAGTGCCTGCTGGTGCCGAACGTGACAGAAAGCTGGGTGGTGATCTGGGATGCCCCGTGACTGTACAAAACGCATGTGAAGCACCCAGGCTGCCTCTCTTCCCTTCGGTGGTTTGTAACACCGATGCAGTGCTACCTCCTGATCTGGGGCCCTGCAGCATGGAGAGAGAAGCGGGAGATGCGGGAGTCTCAGCTCCACCGCCTTCACGCACCGCATCTCTTCCACGTTCCCCATTAGGCAGCTTATTAGCAGTGGTGTTACACAGGTCAGGCTTTCGGCAGAGCCTTCTTTGAGCTGTGCCAAGGAGTATTGTTTGTTAAACATGACTTCATGTTTGCTTTTAAAAATGATGTTTATTGTCAAACATAGCAGTTGAATTATAAGTAGAAACCAAACTGATGGTTGGAAGCATAAATATTTCTCAGTTTTGGGGATGACAAAAGAAAATACCTGTTAATGTCAGGATCTTATTAAAGTGAGTAAAGGGAGGGAGATATGGGGGTGGTTTGTGGGCTCAGGGTACTAGACAGCATACTGGGAGCTACTGGGGCATGTCGGGTCTCATCAATGTGGCTGCTACACCCAGGTTTAGAATAAAACACCGGCTCCGAGAGATGGCTGCAATGTATTGGAAGCCTGTGTGAATACTTGTGTACCGGTGTGGCATTTCTCATTCTACAGCAGATACCCCATGGAAAAACGTGTGCAGACCTGGAAAGGCTGAGAAACGCTGTTCTGAGGCAATAGAATGTTGAGGGTCAGATGGGCTTGTGTGTGTCTCTTGAGTTCGGATGGTGCCTTGCCCCTGCGGAATTGGCAGAATGGCCAGAGCCCCCCATTACCTGTGTTTGGGGTGAATCCTGGATTTTGAAACAACAGCAGCGTTTTAAAGTGATTGATAAATAGCTGCTATGGGTTTCCTTTGGTCCTATGGTCTTTGGGCTTCTTTGAGGATTTGAGCAGTGAAGGCTTTGTACTGACAGAATGGGAAGACGGGGAGAAAACCGACTATCCTTCAATCTCAAGTCACAAAGAAAAGAAATGCCATCATCATAACAACTGTATATAACAGGGTTATATGGCAAAATGAGGTTGTTTGATCTCCTTAATTGAATTTTCATACCTATCATATTTGGATTCTTTCCAGACATAAGCTAAGCTCCTTTCCTGCAAGATTAAAACACGGCAACATTGGATTGATTTATGTTTCAATTCTTATGGTGTTGTGAACGGATTG
This sequence comes from Chloroceryle amazona, assembly GCA_027560015.1. Taxonomy (NCBI): domain Eukaryota; kingdom Metazoa; phylum Chordata; class Aves; order Coraciiformes; family Cerylidae; genus Chloroceryle; species Chloroceryle amazona. Next base: position 57,289 of record JANHFX010010880.1, on the reverse strand, counting down.
ATTTTAATTGTTGGGGTTTTTTTATTATTATGATTTTCCCCCCCTCACATTTTGGGTTGTTTGAGATAAGTGTGCTCCTGTGGTAGAGCCTTTCAGATACATTGCTGAAGGTTGAGCTGTTTTGCAGAGCAGTGTTAAACCCATGTCCGTGCAGGTCTGTCGCCTGTGGCTGCTCTGCCCTGTCCACCGTGGTAGTTTAGTAGTATCTTGGGTTGGGGTTTTTGTCTTGAGTTTCCAACTGCATGGATAAGACTTTTCCCTAAGCCATTCCTGGTCCCTTTCTTGAAGTGACAATTACTAAATACTGTTGTTCTCTCTCTCTGAGATGTGTAAAATTGGATGCAAACAAGACCCAGGATTTATACTGCCTGTCTACGTTTATAAAAGTACTCTTTGAGCTGTGAATGGGGCTGGCTGAAACACAGCCAGGAAAGCTTTATTTGATATCTGGATGAACGCCATAAATAGAATTCAGCTAACACATGCCTTTGTCAGTTGTTGAAATTCAACTTTAAAAGGATTAATTTCTCAACCCTACCCTGCTGTGCAGAATCCTGACTATTGAGATTAACAGCTTTTCTGAAGGTTAGTGGAATACTGCAGCAACCGAGTTTTGTTCGGTTGTGAGTTTCTTGCACTAATACTTGTGCTTTAAAAAAAAAAATAGTGCAAGCAACAACTTTTGGCTTCAATTTTTAAATACAAGAAAGAATGATACTACAGTTGTAATAAAGTTTTAATGACTTTGCTGGTTAATAAATTAGTGGTCATCCACCTGTAAAACAGAAGTGTCTGACTTTCAGCAGACCTGCTCTCTTCTCCACTACCACGTTGTAATGTGCACTTCAGCGCTGGGGCAGCAGCGTTTGCAGGCAGGGTTGGGATTTTACGGCGTCCAGAGCGCTCAGCCCCTCTGCTGATTCTCCAGAGCGCAGCTGCACCAACAAACTTTTTAATCCCAAAGTTTTCTAGCGCAGGCAGACCCATGGCATCTGCCTTTCCCTGTGTGCTCAGGAATCGTGTTGATTTAGGATTTGCTGCTTTTGTCTGAAGCCAGAGGGAACTGGAAGGAAGATTTTCTGTTTGGCCGTGTAAAACATCCTTGTATACACTGCAGTTCCTTTGAAAACCTGCCACTGTTGCTGTAGCAGCCATATAGTCCTGCCAGTATTGACAATAACTGGAGCACTGGTGGGAGGACTTGCTTCCAGTCCTTTACCGCTCTACCATCCACAGATACTCAATATAGCGTGGCAGATAAGGAGGGAGGGAGCAGGACTCTGCAGTTTGTTTCCACTCTCCTCTCTTTAGAGGTGCTACTGAAATGAAGGCAGTCCAATGTCAGGAGCGTACCGAGTCTCTTGCTGACGTACCTTCATTTGGGAGCTGGGTGAAAAACAGTGGGCCAGGTAGTGTTGGGGAACTCCCTCAGAACAGGCTGCTGTCTGCGGGAACAGAAGGAAGTAATCTTTATGTATTTTAGGTCAGTCTGAACCGAGTCCTGTGTTTAATCGCATTATTCTGCGACGCACTCGAAGCCATGAAATAAAAGCATTGTTTTAGTGAGTGTTACCTACTGGATTAAGCGCTGGGGAAGAGAAACTCGATTGCATCCAGCTGCTGGTGGGGGAGCCTTGTGAGTTCCTACGGCTCAGTTTCTGCATTTGCAGAATTAGGAGTAATCAGACGGAGAACTTTGTAAGATGTTGTAAGGTGTCTGCATCGGGACTATCCATTGTGCGGTGTCCTTTGCTCAGCTTCACCAAGTAGGGGCTTTGTCTTGCTCTTTGGGGGTTGCCGTGCAGTCACACAAGTATCTCTGTGGTTTGGCGAGACTTGGCAGTGCTGGGTTAATGGCTGGACTTGATCTTGAAAGTCTTTTCCAACCTAAATGGTTCTGTGATGTTACGATTCTTTGAACGGTCGCTGCATTTTTTCTGTTCTTACGTGTGCTCCAGTAGGATCCTGCCTTCTTGCTCTGTGTGAAACATAAACCTGTCTTCAGGGCTGTTTGCCTCATTCTAGCTACTGCCAAGCAAGCCTGTGGTAAGTCTACTGAAGTTGCAAAGATGTTAGGAAATACAGAAACTCTGATAATCTGTAACAGGTCATAAATCCTCTTCTGACAAAGAATAAAAGCTGATTTACTCTCTGTGTTGTCTATTCTTTCCTTCTTCCAAATCTTCCTTTTCTAACTCTACTGGGTAAACTCTCTGTGGTACCTTAAGCAGAGCTGCCCTTGTCTGCAGTTGTGGCTGATTCTCACTTCTGCAAGTGAGAGTTTGAACCTCTTGTGGAGTACTCAGAAAAGCCAACCAACCAGAAAAAAAAAAAAAGGAAAGGAAAAAAACCCCAACACAAGAAAACCACCACACTGGAGTAGGAAGTACTTGAGCGGTCAGAGATTCATCTGGCCTGTGCCTGTCTCAGTCTGGTTCTGTTGTGGTTTCATGCACCAGACGCGCTTTCTTCTAGTTTCCTTTCTCAGCCTCTCAAAGCTTCCTCTGTTGAGCTTCTTACTGAGTCCTTGTTATCCTGCTTTGGCTTCCTGTCTGAGCAGCCCCTGTTCCACCGCCCCGCACCAGTCCCTTACCAGTGGTGCCACCTCCCGAGGAGCCGTTCTTCCAGTCCACCGCTGGCTAGGTGCAAAGTTGTTCTCGCCTCACTCGGTCAGTAAAAGCTTTTCCTGGGATCTGCAGGAGAACTTGATTGTCTCTGGAGGTATGGGGGAGCTGTGGGGAGAGCTAAGAACTGAGGGGCTCACCGGCTGGCTCTGGCAGGTTCTTCCTGACAGGCGAAATCTCAGTGTTCTCACACCCAAGCTTTTGTATACAGAAAAATCCACGAGGATCATGTGGCACTAAGGTTTTGCAACAAAGCAAGGCTTTGATTGTATCTTGAATATTTAGAGCTGATGTAACACTCCCCCTGTTTCCCCCATGCTTCTTTAAAACCTCTTTGTGAACTAAGCTGTTGTGGTGGGATTGGTGGCATACAATAAACTCAGCCACTGAACTATATTGTTTGCTGCAGATTGTGGACTCCTGAGTAGAACAGAACTTCAGGTTAAACCAACCAACCACAAGGTCTTTGAGCAGATTCAGAGGCCTCATTTTGTCAGGTGTAGAACAGGTTTTGGTTTTCACGTCTCTTACCCACAAAAGTTTCTGAAAGATCCTCAAGTTACATCTCTGATTATTACAGTGCAGCTACCTTTGGAGCAAGGAGAGAGTCAGACCTTTAGCTGACAGTTGGAACCTTGGTAATAGAGATTTATCCCCAAACTGTCTCAACGTGAACTGATCGGCGTCGTGGAATCTTTCTTACGTATGCCTGGGTACTCTGGACCTGAGCTGTGCGCTTAGCTGCGGGCGTGCTGGAATAGGGACACTGTTATTTTTTCCTTTCTGGAGTTTCTGTAATTTGCTGAGCATGTGTGCTCCAATTTTCTGGCCTGCCTCCTGTGTAGCAGAGGCTACCTGCAGGTTCATCTCTTTCTAATTGTTTTTTAATCTTAGTTCCATACAAACAACTCTCTTTGCCTGTTTGCTCGCTTGTTTTTTTATCAGCTTAGAGTACATCATTAGGAGAGATTTCTGCTTGGATGCTGCCAGCTGATTAGAAGAGTACACCAAGGTTTTGTCTAATCTCTGGTGTGACTGTCATGTGCTGCGGCAAGGAAATGGCTTTGGAAGAAGCAGCCAAATCTGTACGGGTATTAAAACATGTTGAGGAGGGGATGTATCAGTGGGGATCAAATGGGCAGCCATTCAGTGCAGGGAGCTTATTAAAAGACAAGGATTAACTTTTTTTTTCTTTCTCATGAGGTCATAGAAGTGGTAAGGGATTTCCAGGATGGACCTGCCCTGAAAGGCAACAGCCGCAAGTGGAAAATGCCCTCTCTGCCTCCACGGCAAACTGCTGCTGCTTCTCCTCACCCCCCATTTATCGATCGTGCTCTCCCGCGTGATTGCCTTTGGAGTGGGGAGGTTGTCATGGCCTTTTAGTCTGGAGATAAGAGCGATGCTGCTGAAGAAGCCCTCTGCTTTAGAGGGGGCGAAGCCACAGGAGCAGATCACCGTGGTGGGACAGACAGACGATGGGTGGGCTGGGGGAGAGCTGGAGCTGTATTTCAGCAACCTCCTCAAGGTGTCCCCGGACACCTTGAAGTGGGAGCTGGAGTTGCAGCCAGGTGAAGTGTGTCTGATGTCTTTGCTGTTCAGAGGAAAACTGCAACAAAAAAAAAGGGGGATTTTCCACTTTGTGATCAGGTATGGACTTGGAGGCAATTACGTGCAGTGGAAGGGTGGCCTTCGCTAAAGGCAGAAGCAATACTTCTTTCCTGGGTTCCTTTTTTGTGTCCTTAACTATGCGTTGTCAAAATAACCTGCCAACACTTCCCTACTGTTTCTGATTTAACTGTGGACCTGCAGTGGTGTGGAGTAGGTGACCTTTTCCCATGGTGATAGCAGTCTCCCTCTACATTAGTTATGGCCTCATTTGCTAGTAGGTCAGGGCAAAGTTCTCCATCGAGGTGAGAACTTGGCTTCCACGTGTGGAAGTTCTAGGTGACATGGCTTTGCTTCTGTTAGGGAGTAGTGAAGCGCAGGGAAATGACACAGATGAAGAGTATTCCATAGCACATGTGGTGCTTGGTGGTCCTGGCAAGATGAAGATGTCTGTATTAACTGTGGACGAACCTGCTGTAGCTTTTAAACAGTGGAAATGGGCATTCTCTGCTGTGTTCTGTGTCTTCTGTGCTCCGTCACCACGTGCTGAGTTCTGAGAAACAGCTCTTTGGTCAACCAACCCGGAGGATCTCAGCTACATTCACTGGTAGGCTAAGAAAGCCTTAGAGAAGCTTGAGGACAGGCAAGTCTTTTTGTAAGGCCAGGAACCAGTCCTAGCACAGCGTGAGTTAATGAGGTGCCAGATTACTAGAAATCAGAGTTTTTAATCTGTATAGTTGAAATTCCTGTGTGGATGCAGCCACAAAGTTCCATTAAAGATGGGTAGCTGCAGGAAAGTCTTGCAAGTGCTGCATGTGGTGGAATACTGGATCCGTGTGCAGTCGGTTTGTTGCATCCCAGCTGAACTGGTTATTCACAGCTCCTTTCATTAGCTATTTTGGGGAAACTGCTTCTTTTTCCTTTTCTTCTTTCATCCTCTTGAAGCGACAGTGCCCATCTCTGTTTCAGTGTTAAGCCTGGGTTATTTAACAAGAGACCTTTTACATGAAAGTAGCTCCTGTTCTGACCGTAGGAGACTACCTGAGATTCTGACATGAGAATTCTCCTTTCTGGTTACAAGGGAGAGCACTCTCCACGGTGAGAACATGTACGCTTTGGAGAAAGCGAGGCTTTCTTTGGGACGTGGCCAGAGCTGCAGTGACTTCTCGCAGAACCGCGCAGTTGTTTTAGCACTCCCAAACAGGAATCGGCCGTGCGGTGTTCCCTTCGCTTCCGGAAGCTTAGCTGCTGTGTTCCGAAGGTAAAGCTTCAATAGAATCACAGTTTCCAAGTTAGTAAGGAGGGCTCTAATGCTGCTGGTCACAAGGCATGGTGTGCTTCTGAAAGGTCCTTTGATACTGTGATGGTGAGAACAGTTTAAAAATCTCGGTGTAGTTTTTTCTGTTGGTGGTGATGGGGGAAGCTGGAGTCCTTTGCTTTTGCTCTAAGCTCAGAGACGATTTAGAATCATGGAATCAGTTTTTGGTTGAAGGGCCCTTTCAGCTCCCGGAGTCCAGCCGCTTCCCCAGCACTGCCAGGGCACCACTGACCCCTGGCCCTCAGCACCACAGCTCCACGGGGGGCTTGGAAACCCCT
>JANHFX010010880.1:2606-34938 GCA_027560015.1 Chloroceryle amazona | reverse complement strand
TGCTTTTAACCGGGGGAAATCTTGCTGCTCAGGAATCCAGGCCTGCAGCATCACCGCTGCGTGCTGCGCGTGTCCCAGCCACGAGCGCCGGCGTGCCTGCTGCGGGCGTGCTGCGTGTCGCTCTTCTCTCCTGTCCAGGCTGCACGCGCGGAATGGAAACGAATTCTGTTGGAACAAAACCAAGTAAACATCCCAAATAGCGCTGGCCGTTCTCAACTCAAAGTGGCTGCAAATCAGCTCCTAAATACTGTCACTGAAATGAATATCTAGATTTAATAGTTCTTGCCAATCCTATAAATGTTTTTGAAAAAAGCATTGCATTAATGCATGACATAGAAAGGATAAATTTGCCTTTAAATTGGAATGCAGTTCAAAGTGACTGAATTCTCCAATTTCAGCCACTGTATTTGCCAAAGAACAAACTGGAAAATGGAACTGGTATCATTCATCTGCTCCTGGTTCACCGGGAGGTTTGGGGAAGGGACTTCCTACGAAGCTAACAGCAGAATAGTTCATTGATAAACTCTAATGACCGCTAAATTTTGCAATCTGAAGTATAGCAGCTTTGCTTTTGAAGTGATTTAGCACAGAAAAGCTGTGAGAAGTAGTAACAGTTTAAAAATTCTTCATCATTAGTCGGCGATACCCCTGGAAATCACAACTGGACTGGTTTACAGGAACGTTTGCTGAGTTTTCCTGTTAGTTAAATGTAAAGGTAAATAAAATATATATAAATATCATGGCCAACGTGCTTTATTCTGATACTTTTAAGTAGCTTAAACAGGATAAAATCGTTCAGCTATCTCTAAACTTTTTACCCTTGAGAGATTAAGATAATACTTTGTATTTAAAAACAATCTGGAAGAGCAAAAAGGAAAATGTCATGTTCCTCTTACTGGGTATTGCCTCTCTGACACCAGTAACTAGCTGAACAGCCCCACTGTGTAATTACCTGTGTATATCTTGTACACTGTTGCTGAAATTAGATTATTTCAGTGCATCTGGTTTATTGTGTAAGGTGTGGTCAGCAGTGCAGAGATAGAGAAAACAGCATCTTCCCCCCTAGGAGGCTTCAATCCAAATATAAAACTCAGTTAGCTATTCCTCAGCGAGCTGCAGCTGATAGGTAAATGAAGACCTGTCTGTCTGTCTGTCCTGCTTCCTCGGAAACTCTGTATCCTACGTTTTCAGCTGATTTGTCCATTAAAATTCTTCATTGGAAACGCTGCCGATGTTCTCCAGAAATCTTGAGGGGTTTGTGTTAATCCTTCAGCTGCCCTCTCACGTCTCTGAACCAGATTGCTCCGTGTGACCTCCGGAGAAGCCACGGTCCCACTGTTTAAATATCCTGTTTAGTATGACTTTTTCAGAGGTCTGTCCCAAGCTGGCTCTGCCCCCACAAGGGACTCTGCTAATCAAGCCTCGGAGAAATCAGTCTAGTGACTGAAAGACTCCAATTCCAGAAATTTCGCGTCTCCTTGTTTCAGCCCGTCAGCAAGGCAGAGACTGCATCCCTGGTTTGAGCCTTCAAAGCAAACAGCTGTGGCACAGAGACTGATACCAGTTCCATTTTGCCTACCAACTCAGTTGATTTTATATTTTATTTCTCATTTATGATGGAATAATCAGCAGCTCTTTTTCTCATTTATTTTCTCATATTTTTATTCCAGGATTTGCCTCTGAAGCAGGGAGTGTCTGCATTAAAAATGACCTGTAGTTCTCTGCTTCATAGGTTAGAAACTTATTTTAATATTTTGTGGCTAAGCACAGTCCCGTCTTTTTCAAAAATAAAAATTTCCAACAATACCTGGTTTAATTGGCGTTGAATGTGGATTATAAGCATTTTGCATTGGGGCTTCCATGATTGTAGATGAAATGGCTTCTACACAAATAACGAGTCCGGCGGAGGCAGTGAAAGCTCTGTTTGCTCGCAGCCATTTTTATGCATTAACATTAAGTTTTAAAAATAAAAATGGATTACAGTGGATCATGCTAAGTCTCGTTTGGACATTTCCAAAGCTCTGCTCCCACCAGGCTGTACTGCTTTAAAGCACTTACATTCTAAAACGTACCAAATTCCAAATATTTGTTGGGGGAAAGCAATCGGTTCATAAATCACTTTATTTCAATGGGACTGCTATAGCCAGCACACACAGAACCCTGTATCTTGTATTTACTTGTGAATTATACACCGCAGATGCTTCTTCAGCTCCTTCCTCTTCCTCCATGGGCGGTGCTTGCAGCTCCTTTACCACCTCTTCCAGTCCTACCATTTACTCTACCTCAGTCACCGACAGCAAGGCTATGCAAGTGGAGAGCTGCTCCTCAGCCGTGGGGGTAAGTACCCGAGGGGTAAGTGACAAGCAGTTAACCAGTAACGCAGCCCAGCAGCAGCAGTCAACGCCGAAGAGACACACAGTCCTGTACATCTCGCCACCACCCGAGGACTTGCTGGACAACAGTCGGATGTCCTGCCAGGATGAGGGCTGTGGATTGGAGTCAGAACAGAGCTGCAGTATGTGGATGGAGGATTCACCCTCCAACTTCAGTAACATGAGTACCAGTTCCTACAATGATAACACTGAGGTGCCACGTAAATCGCGCAAACGAAACCCAAAGCAGAGGCCAGGGATCAAACGCCGAGATTGCGAAGAGTCCAACATGGATATATTTGATGCCGACAGTGCCAAAGCGCCTCACTATGTCCTTTCTCAGCTCAGCACGGACAGCAAAGGCAACTCAAAAGCAGGAAATGGGTTGGTATCTGCTTTTTTTTTTTTTTTTAATAAATTTCTATGGCCATATGTAAAACCAGACTAATAAAACTCCCACCGTGCCCCGTCAAGTGTTCCGCTTGGGTTCTCACATAAATCCCTTCCCCTCTCTGCTGTTCCCTTTTGCGTCCTAGTCCATGATAAGTTCTCGTTAGACTTTTAATCTTTCTTTAGAAGATAAAGCTAAACTTGCTGCAACAATTGGACGCCGCGCTGATGAGCTCATCTGTATTCCTGTTTAAGTGAAATTCCTAAAAGATTGCACAATTCCATTTATGAAATGGCAGTGAGAAAGTTACTGTATTTCAAAAGAAAGGCAGGAGCAGAGTGGACGCACCCTAAATCTTATCGTTTTTTGCAGGATCTTATGTGAGGATTTCAGTCTGTGCACTTCACCTGCTTCTGTTCGGCTCTATTTGTCCAATAGAGCGAGCGACGGGAGTAGAAGTGAATGGCTTGTTAGGATCTCTCATCGTTTAAATTAACACATACTTTACTTCTTCTATAAGAAATGTTAAGATGAGAACCAGATTTTGTTTTTTCTTGTGAATTCACTTCTGTATTTGATTTTTTCAGAAATAAATCTCTAATCCCATTTCTCTCTGTGCTTCTGGGTCGTGTGCATGCGAGTGTCTGTGCGTGGGCACGCCTGGGTGGTGGTCTCTCATCTCTCCCACTTCACACTGTTCACTAAACGCATCTCAGTAGTTGCTTAAAGAGGAAAAAGTCCATCAGTTTACAGTATTGTATCGATACTTTTTTTTTCTTGTCATTTTTTTTTTAACTCGTGGCTTCTTTAGTACTTTGAAGGTGGTCAAGTGGATAGATGTGGCGTTTTTATTTGGGTTTTTTTTGAGGGGAGGTGTATTTCATTTGTGTTTACCTTTATGTACGTGCTTGCGCGACATTCTAATGTTCATCACAGTAGTGGTGAATATTAAAATTTGCCTGATGGGAAAGATTATGAACTTCTCATCTTCCAAAGGGAAAGAGCCTGGAGTCTGTATTCCCAGGGCCGTTGCAGTTCCATACTTAAAATTTCACTGTGAGAAGGTGATTCTGAGGAACTCTCCAGAGTGTGCGGGCCTGGGTAGCGCCCCGGGAGGAGCCGAGCGGGCTCTGCCGCCCGCTCCTGCCTCTGCTGGCTTCAGCACCAGCCCCGCTCAGCTTGGCCACAGTTGTCCAGCACCTCTGGATTTCACCAGCTGGAAGGGATCACGGAGTAGAGTGTTAGTCCATGGTAGAGCCGAGGGAGGAAAGGAACACATGCGAACCAGCTGCCTGGAGCTGGGCAGCTGCCTCCACTGTGCTCTAGGGAGGGCAGCGCTCCCTTACACAGGGCAGAAACTTTTATCGAGAGGCAAGAGCTGTGTGACACTAAATGTGATCTCTGCATCTCGTGAAGGGAGTTTGGGTAAACTGCGGAACGGCCTCGGTCTAAAACATGACAAGACTCTTTAACATTCCCTAGAACCTTTGGGGCTAGCCGGTGAGCGTTCATCGGCACTGGCAGCAATCAATGAACCCTCTGAACTCAGGGGTAGATAAGCATACTTTTTTTTTCCTAGCATGTCGTATACAGGCTTGATTGAGCTGCAGCAAGCCTCTTATGTAACGAATCGTCCTTTTAAATAAAAGCTCTGGGATAAGGAATGGCCACGATATTAGAGAACTTAATTTTGCAGTTGGAATACGGAGATGGAGCATTACAAATCTAGGTCACAGTCGTGACTTTTATCTTAACTTTCCAGCCCGGTGGAGTTCAGCCAAGGGAGTTCATTTACTTTTGGCTTTGAGAAAAGAGCAAGGAAAGCGCCCTTGGTAATTTGTGGAATGGAAATCGCGCTTGCCTCAAAAGAGACTTGTAGTCAGTTGTTTTTGAGCTAGGAAGCAAAAGAATATATTCCTGTGGAAACTGTTGGAATTTGTGAAAGCCTTTTTAGAAACGGATGAATTGATGGTGATTTAGGGCAGAGTCTCAGATTTCCAACTTGGTCTCACTTTCACCTCTCAGGTCTCCACTGGGAACATCCCCGGTGCCAGTGCAGGGCCGGGCAAACCTCAGCTCGGGAAATCTGCTTGAACAGAATTGTGGGGGTGGCCATTTGGGTTTGTTTTTTAGAAAAGAAGTGCTGGTTTTGAGGAGATGCTGTCTGGTAACAGTTCAGCCAATAAAGAAAGGTGCCTGTATGAAATATGTTACTATTTGTATGTGTGTGTATATTAGTATTATAAATAAACTGGATTAAAAGGATGTGTAAATGGTATATCCTCGTAGCCTGAGAGGGAAGACCACTGAGAAGTTCTGGTGACGGCTTTACAGTTTCTTTCAAGTTCAGCTAATCTGTTTGAAAGTAATGATTACTTCGAGGTTTTTAGGGAGCAGTCTTTGGAAGTCGTGGTTATGTAGCATCTCTTCACATAAACGTGGCGATGTATACAGTACTAGTATGCTGACAATTCAGGTAACTTGGGTTTTAAAAGTACTGTCAGGAAAAAACAGTTGTGTTGGAGAGGCCAAAATGTTAATGTCACACTGCTAAAGCTTCACATCATGAGTGTTAAAAGTGAATTTCACTCTGATGGCTGCCCCTCTGACGCTTCCCTTCCAAATTAACAATATCTCAGTCTCTCCTGTTAATTTACAGAGCTGGAGCTTCCGAGCGTGGCCAGTTCACAGTAAGCAGTCCCCGTGCTGCCTTTCCGTGGAGCGGTGCCCAGCCTGCCCAGGGTCCCGGGCACGGCCGTGTGGATCGCGCCCAGGGCTTCGCAGCAGCCGAGCCTGCCCAGCCTTCCTCGTCGGCTTCCCGGTGGGAAGCTGAGAGACTAGCTGGGGGATTGAAAATTCCCAGTGGGAGAAAGGAGAAGATAGTCACTGAAAGTTGGTGAATGTATTCCGTTAATTACTAGTCCAGGGGAGCAGTGTCTTGACGGGAGGAACAGCGAAAGTGATACTCTAACGAGCCTGAGCGCGATAAGCGTTTGTGCTTAACTTGCACGCAAGCGAGGAGCGTAGCGGTGTTGACTGCGGGTCACTTAGTGTATCGCAGGTTTTGTATATGCTACACTGAAGAAGAATTTTGCCTCTTTTCCTAAAAGAAGATACGTTCTTATGTAGTGTGTTTGTGTTTTTAAACAGCCCGGCTGACTAGTCCGTGTCAGAGGGGTCAGGGCTCCCAGGCAGAAATGCAGTACTCCTGCAGTTCTTTTCTACTCGTTTTTTGTCCAGACCCTGCCCCTCTGCTGTTCCTGGGTCGCAGCCGAGCAGGCAGGGCAGGGACGCGCGCTGGGCGGCCGTCCTGGCTCTGCTGGGCAGGCGGTTCACCTTCACAAACAGAAAAACAGGAATGGAACTCATACCGAGTATGGGCAGTGTCCACTTTAACCCTTTGTTACATGGACGAAAAGGTTTTGGAAGGCTTAGGGGAAGTAAGAGTGTGATGCTGGGGCTCTCGGGGATATGAGATGTGGTGGAGTTGGAGGGCAAAGTGCCTGACCTTCTGTGGGGCAGGAGAAGGGCTGGGCCAGGCTGTGCTGGGGAATGACCTGGAGGTGTCTGTGTGCTGCGTGGCCTTGTGCTGTTCCTTACACAGTAGGAGCTTTAAGGAAGGTGCTGCTGATGTTTGCTAGTATAAATCATCTGGTAATTGGAGGAGAGCACTACGGGTTACCCCAGCTTCAGGTCAGTGAAAAACCCACACAGTGGCAAAGCTCCCAGTAAATGATTTTTGAAGCAAAAGCGTTCTTCCCTCGGAGAAGGGTGAAAGAAAAAAATCCTGGATAAATCACTGCTGTATGTTGCACACTGAAACAGGATTTGTTTCTTAAGAAATTCACAGCTGTTACTTTTAAAGTGCTTTCTTCAGAGGCAGGATCTGTTAGAAACTACTTTTGGGTAGTAAACCAGAATATTACATTTGCATAAATTCATTGAGCCCTTTTTCTGCCTGTACCGTTTGCCGTGGCGTGTTGCTAGTGTTAAATGAGTTTATTAGACCTCAGGTCAGGTTTGTTATACAGACCTGCTCTGTACACGACGAAGGGTCTTTTTCCATTGTGCTTTAATGTGAACACAGAATCCATCACCTGACGTTACGCTTTGGAGGGCTTCTTCATTCCGTTTTAATTATGGAACTGAGCACAAGACACAGTACATCTTCAGGTACCCACCTGGAAAGAAACAGTCCTTTTGCATACGCTGCAGATTTAAAATTGGTGCAATTATGTCAGAGCTTTTTACAACAACTAATTTGGTTTTAACATAAATTGATCGGTCTGCTTGGACAGAAATTGGTATTTGCATGGATATGCAAGTTCAGGCGGAGTCAGGCATGAGGCTGTTTTCCTATTTAAAGAAGTATCATTTAACCTTAAATCCATTTGGGGTGTGTGTGTACATCTGTGTATTTGTCACAGAAGCAACACAGCTTATTCAGATAACATTGGTCTGTATCCTATACTTTGGAAAAGCAGGTTATGAGCCGTCTTCTGTTTGTTAACATAGTTTAATGCTAATTGCTTCTCCCTTCCTTTATGTTTACTCTGAAAAGCAGTTCCTGTTTGCCCTGGCTGGAGGAGGCAGGGAAGCTCCGTTCCTCTTCATCCTGCAGGTTTCCTTCTCTCTCAGAAAGAGAATTCCAAAGTTTGCTCTCTCTCTCAATCTTCTATCCGTTAATACACACTCTTTTATCTTTATAGCTTGTCTGTGATTTAGTTGTTTTTCATTGGGGAGCTGCTTATAACATCTTTTTAATGGTCTGCTTTGACTTCCCAGAGCATCAGAGAACCAGAAAGGAGCTGGAGGGAAGAAGACCCCAATGTTGTGCGGTCAGTACCCGACTAAGAGTGAGGGGAAGGAGCTGAAGATAGTGGTACAGCCAGAAACCCAGCACAGGGCTCGGTACCTGACTGAAGGCAGCCGAGGCTCCGTGAAAGACCGGACCCAGCAAGGCTTTCCAACTGTAAAGGTAGGTGCTTTAGTGCTCAGTGGTACCAGGACTCCTTTCCAAGGAGTAAGCTTTCGCAGGATGGAACTGGTTCGGTTCAAATGGACCTAGAATCTCTGTTTCTAGAGGGAAGGGGGGGAGGCGTTGCAGCCTCTTGGCTGTAGAGGCTGTACCCTGTCTCTTCTAGGTAGCCAGAAGTTGTGTTTGCCTCACAGAACTGCAGGAGGAAGGAAGCTTTATGTCAAGGCAGTGATATATCCTCTGCGATGCGTGTCCTGTTACTCTACATTTGTACGGGCTGTGTAACTTGGTGGACACTTGAGGCCTACAAAAGTAGGGCAGTGAAATGCTGTAGCTGTGTGACTGCTGATGACAGTGGGTCATCACTGTGCCCTGTTGGTAAAGATATAGAAACTGGGTTTCATTTAACAAAATAACAGCAGTGGGTTTTTTTTGGCTTGTTTTGTTGTTGTTTTGTGGGATTTTTTTCATATAAGAGGTATCTGAATCCACATACTCAGTGTCTGTCCTTCGAGCAGAGTCATAAAGATCTGACTGAGCTGGACTCTGTGGGTCACCCCGCTCAGTGCGGTTAGCAGTAGGGAAGTACTCGTGGATGAGAGCTGGAGAATGGGGGGAAGAAAGGAGGAAGCAGTTGTGTGCACACTGAACAAGAGCAGCCTGTTTCCTGTATGGACTTGGGTGCCATAAGGTTTAGGTGTTGATGGTCACTGGCTCGGTGGCAGGGATGAGCAGCACACAAGGGTAAACTGCGTCCTCAACCCTTCCGGTCAAGGGAACAAGGGAAGGATTTGGATCGAGCGGATGCAGTCAGGAATCCAGGGCCTGGCTGCAAAGCTGGTTTCTCCAGCAAGCATTGAGCTTTTTTGTTTGTCTTGCTTCATTTGGAGGGGAGAAAAGGGTGACTGATGTAATTCACCCTACTCAGAGGGGAAAGATTGTTGGTTATCAGGCTTGCCAGCCTGGTGAGGAGGGCTCAGAGCATGGGACCAAAGCCCAGAAGGGAAGGAGGAGCTACAAATAGAGGGGAAACACGAGGAAGAAGGCTACAAAGAGGTCTTTCACATTCCTGCTCAAAAAAGAGGACATTCAGAGGCTGCTCTCCAGTGGCTGCGCGCTGAGGCACAGAGTGAGAGTTGGCAGGTCTTGTTTCTTCCCTTGTGTAGTCACGGGGCTGTGACTTGACTGGAATGGCAGAGACCTGGGGCAGCGTACGTGGCGGGGATGTAGCCGTGGATGTGCAGCAGCAGTTGAGAAGAAAGAGAGGACATCGTGACAGGTTTCAGCCATCTGTCCCTCTGCCAGGGTGGCAGCATAGCCTGGTAGAAGCAACCAAGGAGGTTTAGGACCGTGCTCGAGAAGGTTTCCTACTGCCAACGGTAGGGAGGTTTAACAGGAGTGCTGCCGTACGTGACTCACACAGAGACAAACGGAACCGATGGCAAACAGCATCCCAGAAATTGCAGTGTCCGCAGCAGGAACGTGAGTGGACACCGACCTGAATCCACAGCAGGACTGGCTGCTCGGAGGAAACACAGCAAACAGCAGCCTGGTCACACTGGGAGGAGTGTGGCCAGCAGGCCGAGCGAGTAGACAGCTTTGTTTGTTATCGTACAAATGATGAGTGAAGACATCTCCTGTCATGTTTTTCCTTAGTTATGGCATTTTGGGAAAGCAGCTGAGCAGTTCTCCATCCAAACTGATTTAGCAGGTCCACAAAGAAATGTTTCTTTATGATACAGCCCTTAAAATTTGCGCTGACTACTGGCAGAGCGTAGAGCTATACTTGCCTGTAAAGTCTTGTTCAGCAGTGTCAGAAACATCTCCAGCACTTCACCAAGTCCTCCTGAGTGATGGAAGATCCAGTAAAGTTTCGTAAGAAAAAAATCCATTCATACAGTGCTGTTGCTGTGGTGATCTAGTGCTCATTTCTGTGAATTTTCTTAATGGGTCCTTGTTCATCTGAATTTCCTTTTTTAATTCCTTTCCCTGTTACCCTTTAGCACCCATCAGCAAAAATTCTCTTTGGAAGAGTCTCGTGTTAACTGGATTCCTGGAAGTTCAAGCTTGCTTTACCAGCAGGGAAAGGGGTTCATACCCTGCATGTAAAAGCCCGACTGGCCTGGACAGACAGAAGAGAGTCCATGGGGCTTCAGGAAATCTCATCTAGTGGGGAAAAATTAAAAGGGACAACAGTTTGGTTTGGTTTGGGGGGCTGGGTTTAAAGACAGGGAAGAATAGTGTAAAAATGTTGCTGGTTCAGTGGAGATCTGGGGCTTGCTGTTCTCTGGCAGCACCTGCGAGAGGCAGTTGTTCAGATGCATCGCTCCGGAGCAGACTGAGGAGGAGAAGCAGGTTCTGTGAACCTTGAAAGAAAACCACGTTCCTTGATGACTTACAACTCTGGAGTCTACGGTCAATAATCAGCACTGAAGTTGTATAACCAAGCCTCCGTGGCAGGCTGTCCCCTTTCCCTGCTCCCACTGTAGCAGAGCTGGGGTGGTTTCCATCCAGGCGATGGGAGATGCTCTCGCACACCTTTTGTAGCCTCTTCGGACAAGAGCCCTGGGGTGGAAAAGCAGCACTGGTGATCTTGGTGATGCTTTCTAGGCAGGGAGGCCTTGTTGACACGACACAAAGACCCTTCATTCAGCTTTCCATGTAAGAGAGATTCAGTGGTAGACTATCAGAGGACCCTTTACTCCCCACTTCCTTCTGAGCACCTGGGGAGATGAAGTCCTCCCGTGGGCTGGTTTCATGGTCCCGTTTATTTGCGCTCCCTTGGCTTTTGAGCCCCTTGGCTTTGTCAGCCTGGGGTTCACAAGTGCAGGCCTGTATGAGGCCACCTCCAGAAATCTCCTGGCTTTGCTCGTCCCTAAGGGTCGTACCCCCCCTGCCTGCCGTAAGGACAGGTGAGCATACTGTGCTTTTATCGGGAGTAGCTGAGTTTTGGGTTTCTTTTTTGAAACTTGCTAAGAACTGCAGAACTGGGTTTTCAAAGTGTATCAGGGGCTGACAGATCCTAACAGGACTGTGAGATCCTCTGGAGGATTCTGCTCTCGTTTCCATCTTCTTGCTAGTAAAGGCTCGGCTGCTTTCTGCAAGTTTTGACTGAGCTTCCAGACTAGGATGTAACAAAATGTTGTCACCCCAGAATCCTCTAGCAAGGATTGTGGCTTAATGAAAACATGAACAATGCTTGTTTTTATCTCCTCCTAGAGTGCTGTGGCAGAGAGTGAATTTCCTCCTCTGGCCTGGGAATTTGGCAGCGATCTAGCATTTCTTTTTTACTTGGAGTATTTTTCTTCTATCACCTGAAAAGAACAAGAGAGGTTACTTAATACAGTGTCCAGGCTGACTTCAAGGCCTCTTCTACATCAGAGTATTTTTTTGTCTGTAGCAGTGCAGTGAGATTCCACCAGTAAAAAAAGGTGTTCAGGAGACACAAACCCTTTCCTGGTGGGATGTCAGTGTTAGAGAAACAAATGCATCTTTCACGGAGGCGTTCTGGGGTAGTTCTGGCTTGCACGATGGAGTACAGGAGGACTTCTAAGCCGTGAAGTGAGATGCACGGCTGACTTTTACTTATTCAGTCTTTCAGGGAATCCAAACACCGAAACAAGCTGCTGGGGTTTATTTTTATTTTGGTGTCTGAAGGCAAACTGGCTTTGCGTGGTTGGCCCATACAATCCTTCATCCCCTTCCTCCCTCTGCTTTCCCCCTCATCCCGTTCTGACTCATCCAGTGGTTTTGCAAGCGTTGGATGATTTCAATCTGGTTTCACAAAGGTTCCAAGGTGCGTCTGGCACGAAGGTGGGCTCTGAGAAGCGCAGCATCCCATCGGGTTGATCCCCAGGCACATGCTGAGCAGCACGTTCTCGTCAGCTTTGGAACCAGCCCCTTTGGAACCAGCTCTGGTTCTCAGCTGACTGGTGGGGAAGGAGCATCCTGGGGAGAGAAGGGGAAATAGTCTTGGATGGGGTGAGAGCAAGGGGTCATCAGAGACCTGGAAGTTGGAATACTTCTGTGTGAAGATGGATAGGATTTAAATTGGTTTAAAAAGAAAATATTGGTAGTAATAATTAAAAAAAAGAATTAATTTCATGTGTACATTAAATAACCGACTTGTCTCTTAATGGAAGGACAAATGACAAAAAAAATATGAATGCTTTGTTTATAAATTAGATGTAAATTTTGTATTCTGCTTCTCTTAGGATTGTTTTCCAGCAACACTGGGAGCAGATTCACTTCAGATTTAGCTGCATAAGATGTTTCCTGTTTTAATTAAGAGTCATTGCAGGCTGAGTGCAATGCGTGATTGTTCTGTTGCCGTGTTTCAGCTGGAAGGTCACAACGAGCCCGTGGTGCTGCAGGTGTTCGTGGGGAACGACTCCGGCCGAGTGAAGCCGCACGGCTTCTACCAGGCCTGCAGAGTTACCGGGAGAAACACCACTCCCTGTAAAGAGGTGGATATAGAGGGGACCACGGTTATTGAGGTTGGACTGGACCCGAGCAACAATATGACCCTTGCGTGAGTAGCTTTTCTTTTCATGATATTTTCACTCATCAGCTTGATTTCAGAAAGTGATTTTCCTTTTCGCTCGGCTCGGTTAGCGGTTAAAAGTAGGAACATCTTGGCACGCACCAAGCACTTGGGGAAGCTGCGTGTACGAGAAGAGCCTCTACCTCTCATTGTCTGTCTGGTATACTTGGAGCTTAATCTGCTCTTTCCTAAAACTTTAGCAATTAACTTTGTGACATTAGCTTCCCGTTCTGTTTGATCAGTAATGTACATATTCAAGCATCACGTGAACTGTAAACCGGTCACTGGTTCTGGTGTTTGTCTTGTCTTTCTGCAAGCACAAATTGCTGATCAGAGGGCTCTTCCCAGGCTCTTCCCATCCCTCTGGGCGCCCAAGCTGGGAGTCGTGGTTGCAAGGCTGAACTTGGGCTTTTCTCTGCTCTTGCTTCCCCTGTGCCGCTGCTGTCCCGTCACCAGCCAGCCCTCGGCCAGGGCAGCCTCCTGCTCCGCTGGCCTCCCAGGGCTGCTCCAGGTGGCACAGGAGTGGTTTGGGTACCTGCTGCGGTCGAGCTTTGCGCGAGGGGCCTCGGCTGCCTGGATAGTTTGGATCTCACAGGAGAGTTTGGGTTCTCTAATCAGCTTTGCATGGATATCTCAGGATGTAGAAGGAAGCGCTCTTCTTTCAAAGTATTTTCAGTGGAATGTCTTTATTAATGGGTATGTGGTTGAAAGCTGCCACTCTTCACTTAGAACCATAGAATACATTGGGTTGGAAGGACCTTTCAAGCACATCTCATCCAACCCCCCTGCTGAGAGCAGGGACATCCTCAGCTAGAGCAGGTTGCTCAGAGCCCCATCCAGCCCCACATTGAATGGCTCCAGGGATGGGGCCTCCACCACCTCCCTGGGCAACCTGCTCCAGTGCTCCACAACCCTCAGAGTGAAGAACTTCCTAGAAGCTTGTCTTGTTTCAGGAGAAGAAATCTTTCTTCAATTCGCAGTGTCCACTTAAGCAGGATAATAATACAGTTTGCTAATAGACTGAATCAGTTTGATTTTTTTAGTATAAAATATGCTCCCATGATAAGTTTAGAAACTGCCTCTTAGAGGGATTGAATAATTGTCCTTAAGTGTTAATGTAAAACCGTGTAGAATAGAGACACTGGAATTATCTAGGAAGCAAAGTTTTGCCTCCGCTGTTCTCTCGGAGGATCTCTTGATGTCTCAAAAGAACTCTTGCTAGGATTTCAGTGATGCTGCAGCAGCTCTGTTGGTGGCAATGCCAGTGCCTCCTTCAGTGCTCTCCTCTCTCCTCCCGAGCTGGTGCTTCTTGGCCCTCACGCAACACAAAAATGTCTTCTACTCAGATGAGATATTGGATGCTCCCTGTCATTTTGGGCGTAGGGCCTGAGATCCTGATAAAATTGCAGTATTTTATTTCTTAACACATCAGGCTGTTCTTGGGAGCTTTTAGGGGTTTTTTTTGGTGGGTGGTTTTTTGTTGTTGTTTGGGTTTTTTTTTGTTTAAATCATTTTGCATCTCGCACGTCTTTCTGGAAGTCAGCACCGTGTCTCTCGCTCACCCTGGCCCTGTATATGGAGAACAGCTATGGCACGATGTATCTATCTCTCCCAAGTTCCACTGAGCATAAAAAATAATATGACTGCTTTAAGTTTTCTTCTACTACTGCTTTCAGTGAATGCAGAATATCTTGTAGTAATCCGACAAACTCCGATCCTACCCTGGGAACAGAAGATGAAAATCTGCGATTCTAAATGGTGTCGAGTCACCAGGGTGACTTGGTTACGTTGCATTTTCTGTTTCATTCATGCTCCTTTCATGTTCCTCCCGTGATTCATCACCCAAATGATGTAGACCTGAATTGAAAACTGGGCTGTATAATGAGAAAGGTCATACAGAGATTTCTTGTAAATAAAAAAATAAT
The DNA here is from genome assembly GCA_027560015.1 of Chloroceryle amazona. Taxonomy (NCBI): domain Eukaryota; kingdom Metazoa; phylum Chordata; class Aves; order Coraciiformes; family Cerylidae; genus Chloroceryle; species Chloroceryle amazona. Next base: position 20,729 of record JANHFX010010880.1, on the reverse strand, counting down.
CTAATAGCATTTGGGTAATGACTTCAAGAGCTTTGACTCTGTGGCTGGCGTACCTAGTTTATTAAAGAGGCTGAACTTGAGTAAACTCTATTAAGCTCTCGACTGTTTTGTGTTGTTAGGGTCGATTGCGTGGGAATACTGAAGCTGAGAAATGCTGATGTTGAAGCTAGGATAGGGATTGCTGGTTCCAAGAAAAAAAGCACCCGTGCTAGGCTGGTGTTCCGCGTTAACATCACTCGCAAAGATGGTTCAACTTTGACTCTTCAGACACCTTCTTCCCCAATTTTGTGCAGTAAGTATCAAAATAAAAGGTGGGTGTTGAAGGACTTTGGATTTTAGAGTGACTGCCATAAGATGCCTTGGGGAAATAAAAGAATCCAACGTTAATTTGTGACTGTTTCAGAATTGCTGTGTCTAGGATCACGTGAACTGAGTTGTATTTGGTGTGGGGTGTCTGTTAGTCAAAAGTATCAAAAAGTAGTTATAACTTCTATTGGATGGATTTTTACCTTTTAAAAGGTGCCAATTTTTGTCACGATTGCTTTGAACTTCGTGTATGACTCCCTTGATACAGGTTTTAATCTCTTCTCTATTGTCACGTTCATCCGTCAGCTTTCAGCGCTGGGAAGGCCCCGTGAGGAGTCAGTACCCATGGCTCTGCAGTTGCAGTGCTTTGCTGGGCCAGAGGCTGAATCCGTTCTGGTTCAGTGCAAGAACAAAACTTTTTATAGCTGTTGATTAAAATGCTCTGTTTAGCACTGAGCACAGATGGCTGCAGACTGGTTGGGTTCCCCTGGCCAACGGGGAAAATGAAACTGGGGAAGGCTGCAGCACTTCAGGGACAGCCTGAGCCTATCCAGTCTGCAGTGACTTGCAGTTAGTGGGGAATTCAGCTCGTCTGTCGAGGAGAAAAGGGAGGGAAGTGGGTTGAGTACACTGTTGATGAGATCACTGGTATTTCATCACGAACAAGAAGCTAGGAAAGCAGCTTCTCCATGCGTGGACCATAGCAGGATTGTGCAAGCTCCCAGGCACTTGTGCTGTGCTCTTCCCATTGTATGTAAAGTTCCTGGGTTTTGGTGTTTTCTCCTGAATGCTGTCAGGACCTGTTGTGTCAGGGCTCCTGTTCAGCACATCAGGAACTGCAGCTCTGCTGCCAGCGACGGAACAGGGTTGGAAGAGGAGATAATTAGAACCACATGAGCTTCCACGTCACGCAGCGCCACGCGAGTCTGTGCTGCAGGCCCTTTGGCAGATGTGGCGTGGAGCCCGTCTCCTGCCCGCGCTCTGCGCTCTCAGAGAATCCCTTTGCGCGACCTGGGGAGAGCAGGAACCCTGCAGAAACCCTGGAGAGGCTGCTAACCAAAGACTTCTCCTCCCTTCAGCCATGTTCTGTGCTTTAGGCAGTAGTTTGAGGTTCAGCTTGAGGTGTTCCCATTCCTGATTTTTCCTCCTCCTGCCACTTTTTGCTAAATCTTAATTTTGGAGTTCTCAGATTTATGCATTTGTCAGAAAATAGAGAATTACATTTGCTAGAAGTTTGTCTCCATAGCTCCGCCCCAGCCAGTAGAGCATTGTAGTGTCTGATAATAATTTTCAGATTTAAGAAGAAAACATTTCCTATAATCACAGAATTGTTTTGGTTGGCAGAGCCCTTTAAGCTCATCAAGCTGTACTGTTCCCCCAGCGCTGCCAGGGCACCACTGACCCCTGTCCCTCAGCACCACAGCTCCACGGGGGGCTTGGAAACCCCTATAACCTCTCCAAAAGCTATTTCTTTATACATTTTCATTCTATCATTAACTTACTGGTTAAAGATAAAAAAATTTAAATCCTAGCAGAAATGGGGCTGGAAATCAACTGGTGTTTTCTTAAACACATAATGATCCCAAGTAGAGGCTGAGAGCCCAAGATGTTTCAGAGGCCCGTTTAAAAGCAGGCTGCTCAGCAACAAAAGCTGGAGTTGGTGCACTGCTGCTTAGCTGGGTGGGAAGGCCAGTCCAGTACTGGTTTATGAGGCTCATTTCTCTATTCATTGTCTGCATCCTCATTGATAGCCATAACACCAGTAGCTATGTGCTGAGATGTGGGCAGTGAGTAAAAAGCAGAATATGAGAGCGATGACATACTAGGGGACCTTAGCAGAAAAGGAAGGAGGAAAGAAGGAAAGGAAAGTTCTCCTTCCATAAATAAAGCTCTGTAAAGAATACAGGAGGAAGTACATTGGTTTAGTTTTTAACAAGCTGGGGTTTGGTCAGTTGATAAGAAAATCTTCCTAATTGTGTAAGTAGCCAAGAGGTTGCCCAGGACATTTATAGCATCTCTGCTGCTGGAAGCCTAAAGCAAAGAAACAAAATACTCTGGTTAGACTCGTGTCTTTGAGGAATGGTGAGGGTGACAGCCATCATGATGTGGAGGCTGAGAGGGGAGCTCTTAGGGTGCTTTACAGGCTTTCCAGGATCTTGTGCTTCTGTTGCCTTACTCCAAAGTCATGGTGACTTGCAGTACATCTTAGCCAGCCAAACAGTGCTGGTACATCTATACTGACTGATAAATATGGCATTAAAAATTGTGGCTTGTTAAGTTATTTGTTTTATATAAAGATCTCCTTGAGCACATTACATCTGGTTTGTTTGCCCTGAGTTACTACAGATGTGTGCTGTACCTTCTCAAAGTTTACACGTTGAGTCATCAGACCCTGTTTGTGTTGTGTTTTATAAGGGATATTGCTGTCAGAGCTGCAGCAATCTTTCTGAAACCGTAGGAAAGACATTCAGTAGGTGAAGACTCTTATTCAAGGTCTACATTTTAAATAGGCTTTGTTAACTTGTTAGCAACTCCAAATCCAGTTACTCTTTTCAGAAGTACATGTGCCTTGAGCATATTTAGTGGTTGCGTAATGGTTGCCTAGGAACCCGCTGCAACAGTTGTAGAAAAATCCTTTCTGAAAGGTCATTAAATAATTTGGAGTGTTACAGTGTGTATGTTCTTCTGTGTGGTGAGCCCAGAGAATGCTGTTATTAAACACTAGAAGTGAGCCCTGGAAGCGCAAAGCACAGGTACAAGCTCATGCCACTAGGATTTTATGGTGAATAGAAATGGTGGCTGAGAAGTCTGTATTAGAAATTGGTTCTTTTCTAACACATTGAATGAGACAGACTCAAAATGCATTGTTTTAAAATGGATGTCTGTATTTAAATGGTCTTTGGTGTTCATTTCCACTTAGCACACGTGGTCTTATTTGATTTGTGCTTTAAGAAGCACAGAAATAGTTTGCACAAAGACAGTTTGTGCTGTGTTACATAAAGCACCACCTGAATCCCTGGCTGAGGCAGAGGTTTCCAGGGATGTGTCTGTAAGCCACGCTCTCTTTGCTCACTTATAGGATATAAATTGGTGTAAGCCCCAGCTACAGAGATGAGACTCTTGCGAGGATTTGTATTAGCTGAAATATATCGGTCCAAAAAGTCAGAATCAAAGGCTGGGTTGGGTTGGAAGGGACCTTAAAGATCATCTGGTTCCAACCCCCTGCCCTAGGCAGGGACACCTCCCACTAGAGCAGGTTGCTCAAAGGCCTGGGTTAGTTCTTGCCCCAGCCAGAAAGTTACATCAGTCTGAAAAAAACCCAGGTGATATGGGAATTGGTGCTTCCAGCCTTTTGCATGGCACAACACAATAAGCTTCCCAAGAAATGGTTCATGATCTGAGGGCTGAACGGGAAGGCGTGAGCAGCTGCACCCGAGGGCTGCTGCCTTTGCTTACCACTTTCCATGCCAGAAAATTACAGAACCAAACTTTCTTCTCTCCTGAGCACTTCTGGAGCTGTAGCTCAAACACTGAGAGTTTTGTTTTGAAGATTTGATTAATGCAGGAGAAAAGGGAAAAGACTATTAGTGGATCGTTTACCCGAGTGTGGTTTTATGAAGTCGCTACATTTAGTGAGGAGATAATAAAAACAATTATCTTCTGAAAAGTTTTGTCACGAGCGGTACGGTAAAGGAAGAAGCTGAGGAATTATTTTGTTCTTTCCTTTCTAATCCTGTAAGTAAAAGCTTTTTGGTTTGGGTGTTGATTGTTGATTTCAAACAATGTGTTTTTTCAATTGCAGCTCAACCAGCAGGAGTTCCAGAGATCCTAAAGAAAAGTCTGCACAGTTGTTCAGTGAAGGGTGAAGAGGAAGTTTTTCTGATTGGCAAGAACTTTCTAAAGGGAACAAAAGTGATTTTCCAGGAGAATGTTTCTGGTTAGTGTGAAAGCCATAACGGCTCGGGGTGCTGACGAGAGCCTGTTCGCCTTTGCGTCACTTGATAAAGTTTAGTTGGAGAAACAGAATCAAAGGCACTAAAATAAATGGCTTGATATGGGTGTGCAATAAATGATGCTTTTTGTCTTTCATTTAGATGAGAATTCTTGGAAGGCAGAAGCTGAAATAGACATGGAATTGTTTCATCAGGTACTACTTCTGTTATTGTTGTTGACTCTGTTTCCAAACAAAAATTGACTAAGCCTTTCCCTCTTCCTGTGCATTTCTGGAATATTCCTTTTCTTCAAGTAAGTCCTTCAGTAAGTCTGGTCGAATATCGCTGGTTTGGGTTTGCACAAGTGTAACTGGTCAGTTCCTAACTGGGAGCTTAGATACCCCAGTAGGAGTGAACTAGACTAGCCAAGTCTTTGTCTTCCACATACAGGGTAATTCAGAGGCCTCAGGGGTTCTTTGCAGTAGCTCTCCTAAGGACACATTAGATGACCAGTGAGTGGAAGCAGATGTTGTCTCTGCCACAGCCTTTATACCTGCCTGAATTTCTGTTCCACTCTGACATGGTTTACAAAATAATTTTGACACAGCTAAGTGTCTCTATGGACTATGGGACTGAAATGACAGCAGTAATTAATGTGAGTGGCATCTGACCCCCTGCTCCAAGGGCAGTATTCCGTGCCTGCACCTCCTGGAAGGATTTCTCACTGCTGGGGGATAGGGGTAGTTGGGGAGCAGACAGATCACTCGGTGCTGGTCCCGTAGATCAATGATTGCAGGCCTAGTTTTTGATGTCTGCTCAGTGTTCAATCTCCTTAAGTGTAACGGGAAACTCCATCCCCCATCTGTTCACGCTGAACACAAAGACCTGACTCAGCAGAACGGTGCCGTGTGCGAGTCCAGCAGGATTTGATGGCGGACTGATGGCAGCTCAGGGAGGCACGTTAGGCATAAGCTTACGTTTAAAGTGCTGGACTTCACGTGCCTTTGCTTTCTGCACCTTCCGTAAGTTGCCAGTGAGCATCACAGGCAGGTTATTCACATCTCTCTTCTAGCACAAGTTTGTTAGCAGTTTACAGAACGTGTACCTTGATCATGTTTCCCCCAGTGCCTTTGTTTTTATGGTGTTTTATTAGTCTCTTTCTCTGTTTTGATGAATGTAAACACAATTAAGGTCAATAGGAATGAAATAAGGTTTCTAACGTCATCTTTTTATGTTGCAGAATCACCTTATTGTGAAGGTGCCACCATATCATGACCAGCAAATAACCTCAGCTGTTTCCGTGGGAATTTATGTGGTGACCAATGCTGGAAGATCACACGATGTGCAACCATTTACGTACACTCCAGATACATGTACGTAAACCAGAAAACCAGGGGAAGGAACAGGCAGTTTCCCTGCTAAGTGTCTCATTTTCGATTTCATAGCATTTAGTCCCTACAAAAGAACCATTAAGCAGGATCTTTTCAAGCTCCTCTGGCTGGCAAGGTTTGCTGTGTTAAATAACAAAAATCTCAAGGCTTTCTCATTTATATGGTAAGAATCTCAAATTTCAGCTGCATGGAGACAGCTGTTCACATAAAGTAGCATCCAATTCTAGTTCAAAATGAAGCTGAGCAGGAAAAAAGTCGACGTGTTACTACAGCGCACCGAATCCAACCGCAGAATAGCACCAGCTGCATCCCGAGGAGTGTTGGGAGTTTGACCATACCATGCATTTTTATTTGGTTATTTATCTGCATTACAATAGACAGGGCAGAAGTTGGTGTGGGTTTGAAAAAAGCTTTATTTCTTTAAGACATAAGTAAGCATTTTGGTTTGCTTTGTTTTTTTTTTTTTTTGCTTGTTTGCTGTTTTAATGTAAGGAAGTTCTCAATGTGTTTTGTCTCAACAGCTGGTACTCTGAATGTTAATGTGAAGAAGGAAATCTCCAGCCCAGCCCAACATTGTTCTTTTGAAGAGGCTATAAAAGGTACTAAATTGATTCTTATCATTGTTGTTAATGATTTAACTATAAATTCCTACCCAAATTTGGAGGAATGAATCAGACGTCCTGCAAAGATAAGTCTGTGCTTATAAAATCTGGCCGTGTTCTTACAGTGAGCTTTGTTTTCTGCTTCTGAATATTTTACTTTATAACCATATTCCTTTAATTATATTGTAACATGAGTTAGTATAGAGCAAAAACTTTGCAAAAAACATTAAAAAAAAAAGGGTTTAATTTTTTCATGCCTCAGGCCCTGCAGTCTAATCTTTATTATGCTTCCAAAGCCAAGGAGGAAAAAGCAAGTGGCTGAGGATGGCAGTTAATGAAAAGGGTTTAGAAACAATGTGGTGTTAATTCAAGCAAAACCACCTGTAAAGGTGGTGATGGGGAAGAACTGAGTCCTGAGAAACACGAACGTGCCACTTTTGGTGTTTTTCAGCAGCTGTCCGGTGGTTTTGTAAGGCTGCTTTTGGTGGGTCGAGCTGAGAATGCAGCTTCTGCCCTTCCGTGAGGGTTGGGGGTTCCCTGGCCATCTTTGTTGCTTTGTTCCAAGGGAACAAGTTTTAGGCTTGCCTGATTTTGAAGTGTGAAGTGGATTGATCCTTCCTGTATAGAAATAAAGTGGAGGAAGGAAATGTTTCTTTAGGGGATTGTTAGAACTATGGTGGCGTACAAAGGTTACTGGAAATTTCCATAGCCCGCTCTGGTGAAAGCAGGTCGAAAGGTAAGCAAATGAGCAGTGTGATCACAAGTTTGATAGGAATCCACAGCTTCAGGTTAAAATCGTGAAGCTCATGTTTGAAGTTAATAGCTTGGTCTTGGCAGGGGATATATTTGTAAGTTGACTTTACAACTTGTTAGGGAGGATAATACAAGACACGATGAGTTTAAACCTGCAGAGAATATTTGGGGGGAGAAATAAGCAAATATATTTAGGGCAGTGAAGCAAGCTGAGAAGAGGACCGGTAAGTGTTCTAGTAGCAAGATAAAAAAGATGAGGGAAATAGTAACTAAGGTATCAGGGCAAGCATGACATCCATCTAATTTAGTGTGGCGGCCTAGCCAAGGGAAGATACCAACTGCTTCAGAACATCTGCTGTTGGTGAGAACATGACGTGCTGTCTCTGTTGCTTCGTGTCCCCTGTTTAATTTATGCGACAAATCTCAATTTACTTTCTCGTGTGGGTTTTCTGCTAGCCAGCTCTCTTCATTCCTGTACCTCTTCTGCTCTGGGCTGATCACACAATTCCATCTGCTTTAGGTGCTTTCTCCTTGCCCGTGTCCCAGCCCGTCCTTCCTCACTGTTCTGAAATGCTAAAGGCCAGGTGGGGATCCGGTGGGATGCTCTTTCCTTGCCATTGCCTCTCACTGGGAGCAGAGTCCTGGTATTCATGATTTCTTAAGGCAGCATCATTTCCAGCAGCCAGTGGAATGAGCTGCTGCTGCCGGGCCTTTCACAGGCAATTTCAGTCTTTGTCTCGGGTAACTGAAAATTCCTTAAAATAATTCCTATTACAACACCTGCATATGTGAAAAAAAACAACGACGTGGCTTCCCAAAGCCATTACATATTCTTCCCTTTCACGTTTTAAGAGCCTTTTCAAGATTTTGAAGAGTCCTGTTGAGATCTGACAGACAGACTTGAGTGACAAGTCACGTTTCAAGGCAACAAATTTCCAACTCTAAGCTGTTTGGGGAAACTCGAGGAAGATGGGGGGGTTGTGGACCACGGTGTAGTTCAGGTCTTTGCCTTCCAACACTGGAGCAGTGCTGGAGGATTGTTCTTAAGTGGTTAATGATGGATTCGGTTGCCAGCTTTGGGAGAAAAGGAAAGGGTTAGGGTGTGTGTGCCTTGATAAGATGGTGACTATTCAGAAGTTCTAAACTAAGTATATTACAAAAACATAGTGAAAGACCAAACCCAGCGGCGTTTCTCTCTTTTGAAGCTTCTTTTCCTTATAATCTCACTTGTTTTTCCCAATCTTCCAAGCAGATACGTTGCTGTGAATGACCATGCCATTGCCAGGATCTAGTCTGTGTACCACTGGGGTTTTTTTAACTACACGAGGGTTTTTTAAACTGTTTCTGATGAACACACGATTAAGTACGTGAAGGGAAAAGCTTTTAAGTTGTGGCTATAGTACAGAACTGCTGTCTAAACTCACTGTCTGACCAGCTGTCCTGAAGCAGGTGTATTTTAGAGCACTCTCACTCAGACTGCCTTCCCTGCCAGCAGCACAGCCCAGCGCGTCGGGTCCCAGGGCTTGTCTTTCTGGAGCCACCCCAACCCTGTGAGTTAACACAAGGAGAGGAAGAGTTGATTTGGCTGGCAGTATATTGACAATTGTTGCCCTACTGACGGCTGAGATTTCATTGTTGAATTCAGCAAATAACATTTGAGGAGGATTTTGGGAGGACATGGCTTTCTGCTGGTAGAAATGTGTGGAAATTTTAGTGTTAAGACGTAAGCTTGTTTAAAGCATGGAGATCTGTTGCTTTATGTTGAAGATTCATCCCTTAATTTGCTTAAAAATATTTAGACAGTTTTTACAGGCTTTCCCACTGCTTTGTTTTATGCTCAGTTGCAGCAGTATTTGAAATCAAGGAAGTTAATTTCATTTATAGCAAGGATCTCAGGTAGCTTGCGTTATATTTTTAATGTGGAACAGGAAAAATTAAAATTAAAGCTAAAAAGATCTAATTGAAGCTACCTTTATACTTAAAAAAAAAGGAAAAAAACCCAGGCCTTGCTAAGGCAAAATAAAAACTTGCTCTTGCTACGTAGCTGGCTGAAAATGTATCAAGTTTTCGCTTGACCGGTCCTTCAGGAGCGTAAATGCTCAGTGTGAATGCTTTGAGCACTGCTCGCATGCTTATCTGAGACCAGACATTTTTCCAAATGCAGTGGAGAAGTTGCCCAGTCAAGGTGCAGTACAGGTTAAAATCTGTAATTTCTGGAATGATGTCTTAAGCTTTTAAGTTTGTAGTTTAAGCAGTTGGTGAGTGGCTGTCCTGGTCTAGAAGGACACGAAATGGAAGGAACCCAAAACTACGGCACCGCCGTTAGTCTTAAAAATAACCTTGGAAGCTTTCACTGGTTTTCCAGGATTATTTCAAGTACTCAAATGTCTCTGTTGGTCTCTCTGCATGTTGCCATCTCAGATGAGTCTGGGGGCTCTTACAGCTGGGCTGCAAAGGGAAACGGGAAGCTGGCCACCGCTAGAAGCCCACTCTGTGTGCCCAGTGCTAACATGCTGTTGCCCTTCTTCCCTTTTCATTTGTGAGTGCAGCAGTGAAGGCCACCGGCTGTAACCTGGAGAAGGTGAACATTCTTCCTAGTGCCTTGATAACGCCACTCATGCCAAGCAGTATGATTAAGAGTGAAGATGTGGCTCCAATGGAAGTAAGTGGAGAAAAAAGATCTCCCCCTGTCTTCAAGGTAAGTCCGATTGTGGTCTGAAGACAGTAGCTCTACTGGCCTCAGTTACCTCAGTCCATGTTCTAATAGCGGAGAAGAGTAACACGCAAGGAAAGTGTTGTGTCTGAGATTGGTCTGGGCAAAGCATCTGATCACAGGGTGTGATTAAGTAATAGACACTTTCCTTTGAAAGTAACTCACCTTGTTCCCACATCCAGATTGACTGGCTACTGATACTAAGGTTATTTTTTTTTTGTCCTGTGACCCAGAACTAGTAAATCACTGTAGAGAATATTATTTGAATGTGTTCCCAGCATTGCTTTCATTAAATGGTACCTTGCCTCCTTCCTTGAAGTAGCATTTCCACTGCTGGTCATTTGCTTACTTGCTTGTTCATGTGTGGAGAGATGTGCAGCCATCCAATCTGCCGTCTGATCGTTCCTGAACATAGCGGATCGGCAGAAACTTTATAACATGACCTGCCAGAGCTTATGAATCGCTTCGTCTGTTGCTCTTTTCAGGCTTCAAACGTGGTTGGACCAACTCAGCAAACATTGGAAAACAGTATGTCTGGCATATCAACTTCTGCTTCCCATTTACCTTCTGAAAACGAAAACCAGCAGCAAATACAGCCCAAGGTGTACAATCCAGAGACGCTAACTACGATCCAAACGCAGGACATTTCCCAGCCCGGGAGCTTTTCGGCAGTCTCTACTGCGGGGCAGCTGCAGAACAGCGACGCGTTGCTGCAGCAAGCCGCACAGTTCCAAACAAGGGATTCCCAAACCAGGGAGGTCTTGCAATCAGATGGCACGGTAGTCGCTTTGTCGCAGTTAACCGACGCATCGCAGCAGCAACCGTCTACGCTCTCGGAGCCGGCGCAAGCGCTGCAGCAGCAGATTTCATCCAGTATTTTCTCGTCGGCGAGCGGCGTGAGTCAGTTACAGAACACTATACAGCAACTGCAAGCTGGAAATTTTCCAACGAGCACTGCCACCGGCAGCAACAGGAACGTTGACTTGGTGCAACAGGTATTGGAAGCTCAACAGCAGCTATCTTCGGTTTTATTTTCTGGTTCAGACAGCAGCGAGGACGTTCAGGATCAGCTAAATGCAGATCTCTTTCAGCAAGTTAGCCAGATCCAAACTAGTGTAAATCCTGGGATGTTTTCCTCGTCCGACACAGCTGTCCATTCCAGACCAGAGAACCTTCTGCCTGGACGAGCTGAAAACGTCCACTCGCAGCCTGAAAACGCATTGTCCAATCAACAGCAGCAACAGCAGCAGCAGCAGCAGCAGGCGATGGAGACTTCTGCGGCAATGGTGATAGGAATCCAACAAAACATTTGCCAGGCTGCAACGCAGATGCAGTCTGATCTGTTCTCTTCAACAACGTCGGGGAACGGAGCCCTCCAGCAGTCACCTGTTTACCAGCAGGCTTCTCACATGATGAGTGGGTTATCAACAGGCGAAGACATGCAAATGCAGTGTGAATTATTCTCTTCCTCTCCCGGCGTTTCTGGAAGTGAGACGACTCCTGCTGCTCAGCAGCAGGTCTCCAACAATGGACCTGCCATGTTTCAGGCATCAAATTCTGCAGATGGAGAAGAAGCTTCAGGACAGAGTAAACAGATGCAAAATACCGTGTTTCAGACCATGGTTCAAATGCAGCATAGTGGAGAAAGTCAATCTCAAGTTAATCTCTTTTCCTCTACCAAAAACATGATGACTGTGCAGGCAAGCGGCACTCAGCAGCAGGGCGCGGGGCTGTTCCAGCAGGGTGGAGAAATGATGTCTATTCAGTCGGGAAGCTTTATGCAGCAGTCTCCACATTCACAGGCTCAGCTTTTTCACTCTCAGAATCCTATCGGTGATACTCAGAATATATCACAGGAAACACAGGGCTCTATTTTTCACAGCCCGAATTCCATTGTCCACAACCAGACCAGTACTAATTCCTCAGACCAACTGCAGCCTCCCATGTTCCACTCGCAGAACGCCATGGGTGTGTTACAGAGCTCCTCGGTTCCTCAAGACCAGCAATCTGCCAACATGTTCCTTTCCCAGAGTTCCATGAGCAACCCTGCGACGCAGGAAGAACAGATGTCGTTCTTCACAAGCCCAAATTCCATTTCTCCTCTTCAGACAGCGACAAACACTGAACAGCAGACTTCTTTCCAACAGCAGACACAGATCCCTCATATCCAGAGCTCTATGCTTCCCCAGGAACAGCCCCAGACCCAGCCTGCTCAGCAAGGTTTGTTTCAGTCTCAAGTGTCATTAGGCTCCATCCAGTCCAGTTCCATTCCCCAGAACCAGCAAGGAGCGATCTTCCAGCCTCAGCATTCGATAGTCGCTATTCAGAGTAGTCCTCCGTCTCAGGAGCAGCAGCAGCAGCAACAGCAGAACATGATGTTCAGTAATCAAAATGCCATGACTACAATTGCTTCTCAAAAGCAGAACATGATTTTCAATCCAAATCAAAACCCAGTTACCAACCAGGAGCAACAGGGCCAGTCCATTTTTCATCCGCAGACTAACATGGCATCAATGAACCAGGAGCAGCAGCCCATGCAATTCCAGAGTCAGAGTACAGTGTCTTCTCTCCAGAATCCTGGATCCAACCAGGCCGAAGCACAGCAGCCACCCATCTTCCATAACTCGCCCCAGATTCAGCTGGTCCAAGGGTCACCAAGTTCTCAAGAGCAGCAAGTCACCCTCTTCATCTCCTCAGCTTCCATGTCTGCCCTGCAGAACAGTATGAGCCAGCAAGAGCTGCAGCAGTCTCCTATGTACTCTTCCCAAAACAGCATGGCAGGAATGCAGGGAACTGCTTCTCCTCCGCAGCAGCAGGCTTCTTTATTTCACAACACAGCGGGAGGTGCCATCAACCAGCTGCAGAATTCTCCTGCTTCATCTCAGCAAACATCGGGAATATTCCTGTTTGGCATTCAAAACAGTAAGTGAAAGGTGACCGGTTCTGAGTTTGCGGTTTAGAAGAGCTCCTCCCCGGAGTCGCAAGACAGTGATTGTTCAGTTCTAAGATATTTAGAAAGAAATAAATTCTTGAGTAAGTAACGTAGCAGTGCAGGTGAGAATCTACCTCCTCACCGCGTTGCCCTGCTTGTTGCTGCTTTTGCATGAGAACTGAAATACCTGTTGGTGGTCTTATGCTTAGGATGTGACAAAACCACCTTAGAATTGTGTGTATATCCACGTGTACATCTAAATAAGCATATATTGTATATAAAATATTATTAACAGGTACACAAACACTGTATGAAGTCAGTGTCTGCAGATGTCAAGAGGGCAGAACCCCTTTTTTTAAGACATCTCTATGAACCTCTCTCTTGCTGCGTTTGGTTTTCACGATTTCTGCCGTGGCTTTCTCCACGCATTGTTGAAGAAAACCAAAGTTTTTTGAAGCTGCGTGGTCCATAAAAGTGTCTTTTGAAGGGTGTTTGAAACTCCTTTCACTTTATAAGCCTGCACTTTGCCATATCTCGTCTCTGCACTGAGCTTCTGTGGGGAGTTCTTTGGGCCATAGGTCCTTTCCTCTGCCTGTAAAGGGCTGTGCGTACCTGTGGAGCTGCAGCACGAACAGGTGCAGCCTGTAAAAGCTGTGAACAGGGAGCCAGAGCTGTGTCTTGGTCTGTGGTCGTACCTCAGTATGTGCTTTGCTGCCCCAACTCTTTGACAATTGGGCTCATGCTCGGCGGGAGGTGGGACAGGATTTGCAGATCTACAGAAGGACGTAGTGGATGCCTTGGCTGAGCTGAAGATGACACGTCTAATTCAGACGGGCAAAGGATAGGCACATTCAACACCGCTCTTAGGCTGGGCCGTTTGTTTTTTTTGTAGTGGAGTGTTGCCCTCTGGGGCGTTAGTGGCGTTCAGTCGTAGTCCAGAGTCCGTGTGTTGGATACAAACACCTGGAACCTCTCTGGTGCCTCAGGGGCATGGTGGGCAGAGGTGCTCACGTGAAGAAAAGCACCTGTGATGTTCTAGACAGTCAGGGCTATCTGTAAAGGGGTTGGCTGATTCATTGCATGTATTAACCTCACTTAAATCGTCCTTTGTTTTCCACTTGCTGACAATCAGACTGTGGCCAGCTGCTAACATCTGGACCAGCTACACTGCCGGATGAGTTGATGGCTATAAGTCAACCAGGACAGCCCCAGAGCGAAGGACAAGCCCCGGTGCCAGCGCTTCTCTCCCAGCAGATATCTGAGACTCCTCCGCTGCCCTCAGCTATGGCAACCAACCAGAATATTGAGAAAATAGATGACCTGCTTGTGTCGTTGCAAAACCAGGGGAACAACATGGCTGGCTCCTTTTAATGAGTCAAGTAAGTACCGCGTTTGGGTTTCTGGGCTCTTTCCTACCACACATACTTCATTGTTCAGGAAGTCTTTACTTCAGAGTGTCACCGTGCTCGAAGAGGTCAGCTAAAATACTGGTCACACTGAATTCCCTGGCTGGAATGAAGAGTTACTTAAAACAGAGCTCAGAATTTGCATGAAACGGTTGCGACCGGGCCTTGCCGTTCTGCTGCTGTGTGTTCTGTCATCTCCTGTCACAGTCTGGCACTTTATTAGCAAGGAGAGTAGGTCGCTGGCAGCCCAGCAGGTAGAAGTGTTGTGAAATAGGACTGTAGTTAAAAACTTAACGCTTAGTGAGGAAATAACGCCCCAAGCCTGTGCTATTCTGAATCTGCTCCCTGGGTTACAGTAGCGTAATGTGAAAACAAGTTTTATCAGAATGCAGTGGCTGCTGCGAGAGTGCCGCACGCTGGGCCTTTGTCAGAAGGGAGCTGCCACCATCAGCTGTTACTAGGAGACATTCTGCTTTAGAAGGTGCCTTTTTCAGAGAGGTGAAAGAGGCTCTGACTACAAATGAGTCCCACGAACCAGGGGGACTCTGGAATCTGGTATTGTCCACACTGTGTAACTTGGCTCTGCCTAAATCCTTTGCTGTTCCAAACCCCCAGAAGTTTCACTAAGTGCTACGCTTCATTTTCTTGTCTAAGCTATTTTGTCTACGAGTTAGGCACTTAAAAAAAAGTAATTTCAAGAAAGAGTGTTGGGAGAGTCTCTCTGCTCTGTGACAGAGTGCTGCATTCTGACACTCAAGAGTTCCACCTCTGCTCATGAAGAACACGTTGAAGGTGAAGGAACTACGCAGAAGTAAGAGGATGTCTTTTGTTCGTCGCGCCTAACTGTTTGCTTGCTTGTGTTTTCCTGCAGAAATTCTGTGAAGAGAAAAGTGATGTTTTCCCAGATCCTCTCAGACCTTCCATCTCTGGATTAGGCTGTGTGGAACTGATTGCTTCTGTCAAAAAGTGGCCCTCTTCTCTAAAGAGCACACCAGTGGCCAATTGCAGCGTCTAGCACCTAAGGCTGTGCCCGTAGCGTTTGGGATCTCTAGTGCCAATAATGCTGAGGAGCTATGCTTTGTTTTACTGGAGCGTGGGATGGCACCGTGACCAGATTCCTAAACCTCACCGACTGTGGGGTGCTCTCTGAATTTAAAGCATATCCGGTCAGTTGTTATTGTTGTTAGAAGGTAATACATGTCACCGCGTTTACTTTTTTCCCTCCTTTTCCTCCTTCACATCCTCTCCTTTGACTAGAAAAGCTTGTGAAGCAGGACCGTCCGCTGCCCGCGCCACGAGCGGACTCGCAGCTGCCCGCGCGCGGAGGGACGGCCCCTTTTCCCGCGGGGGCGGCAGCGCCGAGGCCGCGCTCTGCCGTGGGCAGCAGCGGCAGAGAAAACCACGGCTGACTGTACCCAGCAAGCGGCGAGTTCCCCGCCGCTGCGGCTCGCCGGAGGTGGGTGACCCTCACCTGCCGATGGCATTAACGGTTTCCACGTCTCTCAGGCGTAAGCGTGCGTAGAGAGAGGGCTGGTGGCTCCAGCAGGGAAGGAACGAAGGGGAGCTTTTGGTGAAATTTTGCTTTTAAAATCTCTACCCTCTAAAATACCTTCAACTTGACCAATCTGCGTGGCTGAGGAGGGAGCTCCTCTGGGTGCCGATGGGTTAGGACCCCGTAAAGCTGCATTAGGCATTCTCGAACCAGCCTCCTCCCTCGCCCCCTCCTCACGGTTTTCCTGCTCTCTCCCGCAGTTCTGTGTTGCGTTTTTTAAAAAGACATAAACATCCTACTGGCTTTAAAGATCAGAAGCAGCTTTTAGGAACCCATGGCATTAAATTGCTTAGTCAGTAGAAGCTTTGACAGATAATCAAGGATTAAGGAGAGAGGAAGCAATTTCTCCACCACGTTCTAAATACAGGAATCCCCCTTAACCAGTCCTTTTCTGGCTGTTACCGGTGTAAATCCTCAGCTTGACTTTACTCCAAGTAGGGGGCAAATTGCACCATTTTTAAGCATCCTTGAAAATGTCACTTCATCCTGAGCTGTTGCATCTTCGAAGCACATTGAGCTCATTGCAGTTTGGAAGTGATTTGGGTTTTTTTTTGTTGTGTTTTTTTTTTTTTAATGCCACCAGTCCCCAAGTTTCTAGATTGTCATGTCTCAATTGGGAAAAAACCAACCAACCAAACCACAAAATACTAAAAGTCGACTGATGTTACCGAATGTAAAACCAACCCACTCCAGACCATGCAGTTGTCTTGAGAGGCGCGTGGATTCTTTTGGGTGCTCCAACTCTCCGGACAGTTGAGTGATATCTCGCTGCAGATGTTTGTTTCTCCTCCTCCTGCCTGTAGAAAGCTGTCGGGATGGTCAGAGCCCGACAACTTCACGTATGGCTATTATGCCCTGGTAGAGTGTAGTTGGGATCACGTCATTTTTCATTTTCGTTCTTTTAAATAACAAAGAGTAGTCTGTAAATGTTTTTTTAAGTTACTCTCGTCCGTTTACCGTGTGTTTTTTCCCTTCACTCGTGTGCTTAGTTGAGCCGTGTAGAGTTTCTGTTTGTTCGACTGGATTTCCCGTCTGTCGGTCTGTCACAACGTTCACTTTCTGTCTCTCTCTTTCTCTCTCTCTCTCATTGAGAGGCATTGAATTACGTTTTCAGTAGTAAGGCTTCTTGCCGATATGAAGGGAACTTTTCAGAAAGAGACCTGCTCTGGGTCATTTAATTTTGAATACAGTTTTCAATCGTTCAAGTTTTGGATGGTTTATATCTAATGTGTGTTTCATTTTTTTGGAAAGCTATATTTTGTATTTAGGAAATGGTATAACTATTTTGCTATTTGTACTGAGTGAGTACATTGGCATAAATATAAAAATTTATATATATACATATATATAAAATATTCTTTTTGCCACACATTTTTGTGGTAAATTTGTGAGTTTGTCTGATGTTCTACCACAACGTGGCGTCTGATAACAGTGGGGTGGGGTGGGGTTTGTTATGTCTTTATTGAGTATTTAAGTACTTTTTGCAACATAAATAACTTGTTCATCTCTCGCCATTCCATCAGGCAGTTTGTTCCGACTGGCTATGAGAAGCTTCGCCGTGCTTTGGCGTGCCCGCCGCTCGGCGGCACGGCCTCGTAAGGAAACCCGTAGGCATTTAGGCGTGTGTTAGACCATGGGGTTTCATTCAGAATGAGCCATTCAGCTTTTATCCGCTCTCCTCGTCTATTTAATATTTTATTGTTAGCGCCTCTCTGTTCTAACTCTTAATTTATGATTATGCTAAAATGTTTAAAATTTTAATCATGATAAAAAGAAAAAAATAAATATCCCCAGCTTCATAATGTCCAGAGCTCCTTTAACCCTGAACCATACTTTATCTTTCTGTGATTTTTTTATTATTATTATTATTATTTTGTTATTTTTTTGGTTTGTTTTTTTTTTTTAATTTCCTGCTAAGACAAAATATTAACGAACTCCTGTTCTGGTTCACGACACGAAAACAGCAATCTCGCAGCATTGACTGAATGCTGTACGCGGCTTTGTAGAAGACTGAGAATTATGGACCGAAACAACTTCCAGGTGGACGTGGAAGTCGATAGCCAGTTACTCAAAAACGAACTGGTGGCGTCTGCAGGATCGCAGTCCCAGGACGAGCGGTTGGGTGTCACCCGGGGCCTTCATACACACAAGTTGTCACAGGAAGGGTCAGTTCACTCGTGTGCTGCTTGGGTTTGTCGCGTTGTTCCGAAGGGGCGTGTCCTCACGTTGAAGTGCTGTCAGTCAGTGCCAAGTCACCAGGGACCAATTCTCCATGAACAAGATGGGCGTCCAAAAGAGAACCTCATACCAGGACTGCTACAGCTCCAGGGGAAGGGTATGTTTGATTTGTGTGCGTATTTTAGGTCGCTTATGAAGAGAAGAGAAAAAAAATAATGTAAAAAAAAAAAAAATTAAAAAAAAAAAAAAAAGAAAGAAAAAAAAAATTAAAAAAAGGGCTGTGCTGTCACATTTTTCACTTCTGAAGAACACCTCCCGCGTGTTAAATTTCCCCCGTTCACTTTAGGCCAGTGTTTAA